>JAXCGZ010012440.1:7500-15000 GCA_037179515.1 Halocaridina rubra | reverse complement strand
TAAAATAAAACGAGAATAATAATGGAAAATTAGGTTACTGGTAAACAATCTCTAGAACTTTCTTTGCATTGTAGAAGACGGAATTTCATTAATCAAATAATAAAGAAGCTACTGATATATATCTAGACAGGCTAATGACATAACAGCAAGGTCATATTTATAACGAAATAATCAGCAAAAACAATTTTTATGATAATTTATTAGCAAGAGCTATTTTATCATAAGAAAATTGTAAAGAAAACGTATCTAATAGGCTCACTGAAAAAAGGGAACGGTAGAAAAACAGAAACAAGGGGGCAGCCTTTATATCAGGATTATGCTTTCTACTCGTACATGAATATTAAATAAGGTATATTTAAAATTAGCTATAAGCTAAAATATAAACTGCAAATAATCATAATCTGCAAAAGTCAAGGATTGGGAATTATTTTTAGTTAGAAAAATGACAGTTAAGTTACTAAATTAACTAATAAGGCATATAAGAGCGTCTGGTGACTTTGAGCGAAACATTCTGTCACATCGAAGGCCACTTCAAATATTTTAAACACTGAGCTCCTGAAAGTATATTTATAATTCCAAAAACACACACCATACACTGGCATGCAGCACAATTTATATAACAATAAAAGTACCTCAGTGTTACAATGCGAAAAGTTTCTTAGAACAGGAAATGCACTTGAGTAAAATTTGTACAGTCGTATTTCTTCATCCTTTTGATCATGTAAAGTACTGTCAACAGCATGTTCTAAATATTTATAATGGTCAACTACTTCTAAAGTCATCTTCAAGTTTGACATTGGGAGGCCAATTTTTTGAAATGTTCTTCTGAAATACATACATTTAGTATTTTTCTTGTTAATTTTAAGTCTAATATTTTCGGGATCATCTGCACATTGTGATATGAATAATCTCCATTTCTAACTCTGAATTTCCAATTACAACAGTGTCATGTACATATGCAATAATATTCAGTCTTGTCAAGCCTATAGTGCAGCCAACATTCATGGAAGCAATATCACTAACTATTGAATATCTGGAAAATTTTAATAAACAATGGGATAGACTACCCCTTGTCTCACTCCACTTTCCAATACAATGTCCCTGTTTGAGAAACCATTCCAAATAATATTTGCTGATTGATTTTTTAGATAAAGCATTAGTAAAAACACGGCATCAAGTGTAACAACTATATCTAACAATTTCCCACCAAGTAAAAATGGTCAAATGTATAAAATGCTTTTCATAAATCAACAAACATTGCAATTCCAGATTTCCTCTGCTTTGAGGATTCATAAAATATTTTCCTTAACAAAAACAAGCCTCAGTTGTTGACAAACCAGGAATAAGCCAACTGCCTGTCGTTAAAAATGAATTTTCTCTGACAAAATATTAAGTATGTGAGTCTCATACTTAATATTTTCTTCATAAGTAGGTTTGATGACTCCTTGACTGGTCGATACTTGCTTGACTCTGTTGCACTACCTCTTTTGTCTTTGAGAATCGGGATAATGACACCCATCAGCATATTGTATGGCAGATAGCAATAACTAAAACAGCTTTACCTACGTAAGACAACATGGACTATGTACTTATCTGAGGCATTGTTGAGAAATGAAGTGAGTAATTTATAATGCCCCCTACCACAGCCTAGTGATGTTATCAGCTTTTGGAGTGTGCACCTCGATATCCTAATATGCATTTTTTTTTTACCACTGTGCCACCTGTTTTTAATTCATTAAGTAAAAGTATTTTATAATTTATGTTTATTTTGCCTTGATTAGTCAAGAATTTTTTAGCCAAAATATGATCAACGGATTCGTAATTACTCTCTCCGTCTATGATATATGTACGCTTGACACGTCTTTTGCTTTCTAACATTTCTCCAAAACTGCCTGAAATGCTTTTGAACAAATTTTTGAGCAATAGGCATGCAAATGTCCTTACTTCCATTTGGCTTAATCTCCTTGAGAGTAGATCTAAACTGTTTTCTTCTGGTGAACATTTTAGTATACTCTAGTGAGTCTAAAACTTGACCCATTCTTACCCACTACTGGTACTTATATATATATATATATATATATATATATATATATATATATATATATATATATATATATATATATATATATATATATATATATATATATATATATATATATATATATATATATATATATATATATATATATATATATATATATATATATATATATATATATATATATATATATATATATATATATATATATATATATATATATATATATATATATATATATATATATATATATATATATATATATAAGATGCTCTCCATTGCAACAGCCCAAATTATTACAATTAAAGTATTCTAAGGAAATTGGGAACTTCAGTACATTGTCAACATATTCATTTACTCTTACAAAATCATCTGGATTCATTGAATCCCAATTAACAAAAGAAGACATCTTGCTGTAATTGTTTACATCTTCGACAGAGGGAATAATAGAGTTTTTAACAGTCAGGCTGAAGGCAGTGGGCATATGATCAGAGCCACTGTGCCTATTTAAAATTTCAGTATTTAATATCTCAAGTCCTTTTTGGCATATATCAATTATATGATCATACCATCTACTCTGAGAGTTCCCATGCCCTATATATGTATAGGAGTCATTAGGCCGAGCTTCAACAACAAAACATATTTAGAAACTTTTTAATAATTGAATATGATTGATTTAGCCATGCTTGTCCTGAGTGTGGATCAACATTATAAACCCCAACAAAGTAAATTGAATCATAGCTCAAATCAATGCTTATTTAATCTAGTGAGGACAATGATTTTAAGTATTCATTTAGTGTGGCTGTTTCCCACACATCACTGTTCAAATATACGTTAACAAATACATCTTTATAACCTTTTAAGCTTATGCTTAAAATCATAAAATTATTTTCACAGAGTACCTTATCTATTTTAAAATTTGGATTTCATATGTAAAGAATTGCCCTCAGGAAGTCCAGCACAAGCAGACATCACCTTCTCTAAATAGGTCGCAGAGATACCAAAAATGTCTTAATTCTCTTCAATATAACCTAATAAGCCTAATTTATCTTCTGTTAAAAGCGTTTCCTGTAAAGATATAATACCATAAAGCTATTTGTTAATTTTCTAATGAGATCAATATTTTTATGAAGATAGCAACAATTAAATGAGCAAATTTTAATACTAACTTTAGACATACATTGTGCTGACGAAAAGAATCCAAATATAGTAAATTCAGTATAATAACAGTTAATTTCCAAGTTCATATTTGTCCTGAAACCATTTAGATTTACCATAAATCTTATCTACTAAGACACCTGCAGACCAAAGATGTGAGTTGAATCATTTTTCTCATTCTTGTGGCTTGACACTATCTTTAAATGCTGAGAAAATAACAGATTTAATATCTATTTTATTAACTGGTTCTATAGCTATTTCAAATATTTTACGGATGTATTCTGTGATTGATTCTCAGGATACATCTTTGTCAACTCTACCAATTATTATATACATACACATGGCCCCATTCCCCATTGTAAGGAGGGTGACCGAGCCAAGAAACACGCATTCAACCTGATCCACACATACCTCAACCGCTCCACTTAGCTCTTTGGGGATAAAGGGTTGCCACTTCCCCACCTTGCACCCTGCTTGGGTCACCTACAAGGTAGGCTGGCAAAGATATTCAACAGTGAGGACCGACAGCCGCAGCTGGTTTACCCCCACCGCTTCATCACATGGCAACTCCCCGCACAACCGTCCATCACAGTTCACTGAGCCAGCAGGTGCATATAAATTCCTTTGGCCCGTGTTATCTATAAACATTCTTTCTCCACTTATTTCTATCACTTGCATGCATTTTTCCCTGCTCCACTGACATGCCACGTGCATTTAGTGCCCTTTTCACGCCATCCATCCATCTCATTCTAGGTTTCCCTCTTGACCTAACTCTAATCAGTTCTCTTCTCTACACTCTCTACACTATTCGTTTATTACTCGTCCTTTCCATGTACTCGAACCAACTCAACACTCTCTAATCTACAGTATCATCCGCAAATAGCAGCTGATTCAATTTCCACAACCTTCCATCCTCACCCAATAGTTCCAAGCCTCTGTCTAATACTCTTTCATTTACTTCCCTTACCACTCCATCCATTTACACATTAAACAACCATGGCAACATTGCACAACCTTGACGTAACCCTACATTCACTTCATACCAATCATCATACCATTCCCAACTCTCTTATATGCTCTGCTAATCATGCAAAAACTCTTCACTGCATTCAGCATACTTCCACTTATTCCATACAGTAGCAACACACTCCACAACCCCTCTCTGTCTACCCTGTAATACGCTTTTTCTAAGTCCAATAAGGAATCACATGAATACCCAGCAGATGCTGAATTTATAAACCACCAATAAATACATCTACAAATTTCACAGCATCCTCTATGACACAAATATTATTGCTGATTTTCGTGAACCAGTAAGATCAGTTTGTCTATTGCGAGGTACTTTCATTTTATATCTTCTTTTTCGTTGAACAACGGTCCATTCATTCTCAACAGGTGTCTGCATTTCTTCAGAGTCATAGTTCTAGCTGGACTCACTTGCTTCGTTTTGAGATATTGAGAAATCTGCTTCTCCTGCTGAATAACAGGTATTTTTTGGTTGATTGCACTGATGGGTTTGATACTAGCCCAGACAGTGATTCATTTATAGTTACACCAGTCAGCTCAATTGGTCTTCGAGACTTAGGAAAAACCTTTTCAGCATATTTGAATAACTATCAAGCTTTGAGAGAACTGAGAATGATCGTGTCCATTTACCTGGGAATCCAATGAGGGCCTATTGTAGAGAGGATCTGATCTATCATGCTTAGGGAAAACATATGCAGCACAAGTTTTAGGAATCAATGACTATAGAGAGGACTGAGACTGACTGTGTCCCTTACTCTGGGAATCCAATGACGACCTGAAGTAGTGGAGATCATCAGTTATCTTGCTTTCATCCACTACTTGTCCCACCCTATTTTTCCTTGTGAGGGATCGAAAATCTCTCCTCACCTGTCGAATTGTGCAAGCAGTATTGAAATCAGTTCTGGTATTTTAGAATTTTGGAAGAATTTACTTTATTTTCTCTATTTCATTCATTAGATTACCAAGTGTTGGTGAAAGGACTTCAAACCCAATATGAGGGATCGTCTTGTGACAGACATTAGAGAAACTCACTTTTATATTGGCCAGTTTGAATTCTTCATAAAATTCTAAGAGGTCATCTAATTTCTTAATTTTCTTAACATGATACTTTCTCCATACCGGAACTTTCTTTGGCCGATTTAATCTCGTCAAGAGAATAAAACGAATAAATGATTTCCGATAAGATATCACATGAATAATCAGCAGATGCTAAAGTTATAAAGCACTAAAGACTCTTTAAGACTGTATCATAGCTTTCCATTTTTTATGGTACGGACAGAAATCAAGATGGCTGCTCACATAAGATACTACTGCGCATGCACAAAAATACAGTACTTACATAATTAGCGATATTATTCATGATCAGCCACTAACAAACATAGTCACTCTTATCAGTCACGGGAAAACACCAGAGCAAGATCCCACTACTTGAGAGAGTAGTAGTAGTAGTAGTAGTAGTAGTAGTAGTAGTAGTAGTAGTAGTAGTAGTAGTAGTAGTAGTAGTAGTAGTTGTAGTAGTAGTAGCAGTTGTAGTAGTAGTAGTGGTAGTAGTGATTGTTGTTGATGTTGTTGTATTTGTTGTTGTTGTTGTAATTGTTGTTGGTGTTATTGTCGTCGTTGTTGTAATTTGTTTTATTTTCAATGTATACTACTTCTCGAACACACAGTTCTTCAGTTTTTATTCAGTTTTCACAATGAATCTTATATTTTAATTCTACTTCTAAGAAATGCACGCTTAAAGTCAGAGCTACTTTGGCTAGCCTACCTAACTACAGAATCTTGTCCCACGATGGTAAAGCAATTCACACATTAACAAAGAAAATAGTAGTAGTAGTAGTAGTAGTAGTAGTAGTAGTAGTAGTAGTGAATAATTTAATATAAAAAAAACTATGTCCTAGACACAAATTAAAATAATTACATAAAATTCTTCTTCCAAGTCTGGGTAGAAATGACTGGAAAACTGGCAGCTGCTCCTCAGCCAATCTGGGATACTCATGGAGGTCGTGGTCCGAACCCCCTTCACGCCGATCATCACAAGCCTACACTAACGTAAGTACACAATCCCGCATATTAAAGAACGACCACACGGAATGCGATTTTGTTTATAGAGTAGCGGGTCGCCCGGCGTTTCGCTGGCAAGACCTCACCCGCGTCATCTAATGCAATTTATTATAACTCTAGTTGATGAAGCTTCAAATTGCGCATAATGTGACCCTTACATCTTATTAGATTAAGTTCAATGTTTTAATCTGTTTTTTCCCTTTATTATTTTATGGAATGCCATTAATTTTGGTTAGGTTAGTACTATAACACCTTTCATGCATGGAGAGCTAATAAAGATCAACTTTCATCAAGATTATATTCCTGAATGCAGATCTTTAGGAGAGGTATATCAATATTTATTCTATTCGATTTATTATATATATTCTTCATCGTTACGAAAATCGTTAGCTTGGGTTACGTTAGGTTAAATTAATGCTTTAACCCATTTGAATCATGAACAGTTAACCCAAACAAATATATCCCACAAATATACAATTGATTCTATTTGTGTACTCATTACACCCGCCATTTTTGCAGTGCCTCTAAAATGTCAGACGCCGCTATTTTTCCAACCCTGTCCCTTCAGTGACTAAGTGAAAATTTTTCCTTTTGTCATGGATGTGAGCGGTCCCGAAATCGGGTGCCTCGCCTGCGCAGGCACTGGAATTTGCGGTAAAATGCTTTAAGTGGTTGAGAATAGAAACAAAACTCTCCTAATGATATCCCGAAGTGATAAAGAAGAATCCTTTCTTCCTCTCAAGTATCCACTGGGAACATTAATTTGTCTCTCACTAGTTAAGGGAACCATCACCTCGAGTTGCCAAACATCCGTTTAAGTCTTCTATTTTCCTTTTTCCATGTTAAACCGTTAACCTAATCCAATCTAACCTAACCTAAAATAACTGAGTAAAGAGAATCTTTTCTTTCCGTTGGAAAGAATCATCTTTACTGCATCAAATTCTCAAACTCACATTATCATCTTTCTTAACGAAAGGTATTATGTATAATTAATGCCGATACTACGAAGAAAAACTGCCAATATAGATAACGATTGATGCTCATTATTTGTAAACATAAATAGTAAGATACACAGATAAAAAAAATGATATATATATATACATATATATATATATATATATATATATATATATATATATATATATATATATATATATATATATATATATATATATATATATACATACATTATATATATATATATATATATATATATA
>JAXCGZ010012440.1:0-2500 GCA_037179515.1 Halocaridina rubra | reverse complement strand
CATACCTCACACGCTCCTTGGTTCTTCTGCACAAGTTGATATGACCTTTCAGCTCTTTGAAATCACTGTCGGGAATGGTACTCTTCGATTGTGCAATGTCTACTCTGCCCCAGGTGTGATTAATCTACCAGCCCTTCCAATACCTACAGACAGTGGAATGATCTATATGGGGGATTTTAACGCCAGACATCCCGCCCTTGGTGACTCATCTCTCACTCCCAATCGCGGTGGCAAGCCTCTGCTCGACTACATCCGCCGCTACCGCCTCACCCGCTGGGATACTGGTGGTGCCACACACGCTCGTGGGGGTACTGTAGATCACATTCTCACAGCTGGCCTTGTGGAACCTAATGTCTCCTGCTCTTCTATCCCTTCTCTCTTTTCTGACCATGTTGCCCTTAGCCTGAAATACTCCATACTTCAGACTCCAGCTACCCTCTCCCATCACCGCACCCGCATCTCTATCCCTCCCAAATACTGTCCCACTTATATTTCCTTTATCTCTCACCTCCTTCCCACTTTTGATCTCCTTTCTCCAGACAGCTTATACAACTCACTGGTGGATTCTACACATGACTTCTACACGCATTATGTTCTCAGACCACACGTTCCACGTCGCCCTGAGGCCCATTCCTGGACTTTGTATCAGCGTATTGCCCAGGCGGAAAGGACAGCTGTGGATGCTGGACTCTCCTTTCAAAGACAGCCCACCCCTGACCACCTGCACCAATATCAGTTGGCGAGGGATGATCTAGTTGCCCTGCAGAAGTGTGTGCACACGGAGTATTGGCAGAAATTTACGGATAGTATTAACCATCAGACTAGCGCTGGGACTATGTGGCATCTTATAAGGAAGGCTGTCAAGAAGAAACCCACCTGTGCTCTACACCACAGTCCACTTGAGTACGCTCAGGACCTCATTACTACCTGGTCAGCACAGTCACAAACTTGCAACCTTCCCGGGAACGTTCAAGAGGCACTCTCCACCCACCGCAGTGTTCGTAACCTCCGCCTAATGGGTGCATTACTACAGACGGATGAAGAGGATGACATCCCATTCACAGAGGATGAACTACGACGTGCTCTTGCTAGGATTAAGGCTACTGCCCCTGGGGAGGATGGTCTTACATATCAAGTTCTCCGTCTTCTTCAGAAAGTTCCTGGTAACCCCCTACTGCGCCTCTTCAATCTTTGCTTTTGCTTGGGGCATGTGCCCTCTGCCTGGACCAGAAGCACTATTATTCCTCTACCAAAACCTGGAACCGACAAATTTAGACCTATCTCCCTCACCTCCTGCTTCAGCAAAGTGTTTGAACGCATCCTTCTTGCCCGGCTCATGCACCGTCTACAGGATAAACTCTCCCCCAGTCTTTATGGTTTCCTCCCACAACGGAGCACACATCACTGCCTCGCTGAACTCTACACCCGTCTTTCTCCCACCAGTGTGGTCGCCTTCCTGGACCTCAAATCTGCCTTCGATATAGCCAACAAGGAAATTATTCTTGACCAGCTGGTGGACTTTGGAGTTCGGGGGAACATACTGAAATGGATACGGGGATATCTCTGCAACAGAACATCAAGCGTCCTTTTTAAAGGGTCGTATAGCTCCTATGAACGGTTTGAACTGGGTACTCCTCAGGGGGGTGTGCTAAGTCCTTTTCTATTCAATATCCTTATGCATCGTCTACTCTCCCTCCTTCCTGTCATCCCCGGTACTACAGTTACCTGCTATGCAGACGACATATGCATCCACACGACCTCAACTCACGACCTTCAGCACATGCTCCATGACTTTTACGTGTCTGCTACCTCCTGTGGCCTTATTATCTCCCCAGAAAAAAGCAGGATTTTTACTTCACGCAACTGCAGAGCACTGCCCGCATTCGCCATGGGTGGTAATGTCATCCCTCACTGCACACAGTACACGTATTTAGGTGCACCTGTCCGGATCACCCCAGCTATACCTGCTCGTCAACGAATTCATCCCTTTGTAAAGAGCCTTCTTGACCGTCTGGAGCCCCGCTTTGCACCTGTCAAGTGGCTTGCCAACAATGCTGCAGGAGTCTCCATCCCAGTGGCGAGGACCCTCTACATCCTACTACTTCGGTCAGTGGTTGACTATCTGTCTCCTGCCTTGTGTCAACTTCCTAAACCAGCTCTCGAGCCACTTGAAAAGTTCCAGAATAGAGTCATGAGATTTATCTTGGGATGTTCTCTCTCTACCCGTATTGTGAGTATGCAGTTGGAGCTCAACTTACCCCCTCTTGTGGAGAGGATTTATGCCAATGTGTCCTATTTTACTGTTAAGTGTCTTCACTACCCCTTTCTTGCTCCGTACTTCTCTGCTGTCATGAGGACGTCCCTTGATCCAGACGCACCCAGGCTCCCACTTCGAGCAGGAGGTCATAACCTTATCAGGGTGGTGAGTGACATTCTCCGTGGCCTTGACATCGACCTGCCAGTGCAGGCGGCTGTCCCAGATTTACCACCCTGGCGTGTC
>JAXCGZ010012439.1:7500-17500 GCA_037179515.1 Halocaridina rubra | reverse complement strand
AAAACTCAAATATATTTGTGAATTGTTATTCCTTGATTGGATATGCAATAGATTCTTTTTGCACAAAGAATCACAGAAGCGATTCTTCATAAGGGAGTTTTGTTTTCTTTATAGTTTCAGTATGGAAATGGTAGGGATAAATGCTGCTTGAGAGAGAGAGAGAGAGAGAGAGAGAGAGAGAGAGAGAGAGAGAGAGAGAGAGAGAGAGAGAGAGAGAGAGAGAGAGAGAGAGAGAGAGAGAGAGAGAGAGAGAGAGAGAGAGAGAGACGTATCAAGGAGCTGGATCGTTTTTTAAATTATCTCTCTCTCTCTCTCTCTCTCTCTCTCTCTCTCTCTCTCTCTCTCTCTCTCTCTCTCTCTCCAGCACTCATGCACTCAATTATTTTATAAATTATATAATAATAATAATAATAATAATAATAATAATAATAATAATAATAATAATAATAATAATAATAATATTAATAATAATAATAATAATAGCAACAACAACAACAATAATAATAATAATAATAATAATAATAATAATAATAATAATAATAATAATAATAATAATATTAATACATACATACATACATACATACATAGACACAAGCCTCAATCCCCCTTGTAAGGGGGGTGGCTGAGCCAAGAAACACGCATTCGTCACGATCCACATACACACCTCAACCACTCCTCTTAGCTCCTTTGGGGATAGAGGGTTGCCACGTCTCCCTCCCTTCCACCCTGCTTGGGTCACCCACATGGTAGGTGGGCGAGAATAGTCTATAATGAGGCCCGAGAGTCGCAGCTGGTTTGCCCCCACCGCTTCATCAAATGGCAACTCCCCTCACACCCGTCCACCACAGTTCACTGAGCTAGCAGTGCGAGTAATCCCTTTGGGCCGTGTCATATATGTACAATTTCCTCCACTCATTCCTATTTCTCGTACGCACTCTTCCCTGTTCCACTGACATTCCACGTGCATTTAGTGCTCTTTTCACGCCATCTATCCATCTCATTCAAGGTCTCCCTCTTAACCTAACTCCAATCACCCCTGCACGCCACACTCTCTTCACTAATCGTTCATCACTCATCCTTTCCATGTGTCCAAACCATCTCCACACCTTCTGATCTAACCTATCCAACAGCTTCATTCCAACACCCGTTCTCTGCCTGATATACTCATTTCTTACTTTATCTATTCTAGATACACCAATCATACCTCTCAAACACCTCATCTCCATTACATTCAACTTGTTTCTTTCATCCTCTCTTGCATTCCAAGTCTCTGCTCCATACAATGCTGTCGGCACAATCACATCTTCATATATCCTTCTCTTTGCATTCATTCCGAGAAATCTATTTCTCGTTACACTTTTCAACCCACCTAGACATTTATTAGCTTCCTTCACTCTATGATTTACTTCTACATCCACTCGTCCACTCCTAGATACATGTGACCCCAGATACTAAAACTCTCAATTTCTTCAAGCAACTCCCCATTCACTCCTACATTTAATCTGCCAACTTTAACACTCCTCGTGCATCTCATGACTTTACTTTTACCAATATTCACATGCAACTTCCTTCAATCACACACACACTAATAAACTCAGTCACCAAATGATTTAATTCATTTTCAGTATCAGCCACCAGTACAGTATCATCCGCAAATAGCAACTGACTCAATTTCCACAACCTTCCCTCCTCACCTACTACTTCCAAGCCTTTGTCTAATACTCTTTTATTTACTTCCCTTACCACTCCATCTATATACACATTAAACAACCATTGCGACATTACAACTCTCACGCATGCGCTACTATTCATGTAAAAACTCTTCACCGCATTCAAAAAACTTCCACATATTCCATACAGATGCAACACTCTCCACAACCCCTCTCTATCTACCCTGTCATATGCTTTCTCTAAATCCATAAAGGCCCAAAAAGGGTCCCTACCTTTCTCCAAGAACTTCTCACACACCTGTCTTACCACAAGCACCTGATCCACACATCCTCTTCCTTTCCTGAACCCACTCTGTTCTTCCTCAATCAATCTCTCAGTACCTTTCCTGATTCTCTCGATTAACACTCTTCCATATACCTTACCAACTACACTCAACAAACTTTTTCCCCTAAAACTACTACACTAATACTTATCTCCCTTCCCTTTGTAAAGTGGAACTACACATGCACCCCTCCAATCAACTGGGACCCTCCCTTTCCTGAAACATACATTCAACAACCTAACCATCCATTCTACTAATGCCTCCCCACCTTTTGACAAGAATTCAGCATGCCACCCATCTATCCCTGGTGCTTTACCTGCTTTCGTTGCTCTCAGTGCTAAATATACCTCCTCTATTGTTATTTCTCTATCATTCTCATCGCCTTAGTTTTCCACAGTCACAATCTCTGCCTCTCTGTCATCTTCCTCATTCAGTAGAATCTTGAAATATTCAGCCCATCTCTCTCTCACTTTTATTTTATCCACTAGCAATTTCCCATCTGCTCCTTTTATTCTCTCCTCCCTACCACATTCACCTTTCCTCACTCATTTCACTTCCTTCCAAAACATCTTTTTATTCCTTTCAAAATTCTCAGACAATCATCTGCCCCAATTTACATCTACTTCTCTCTTTGCCTTTCTCACCAGGTGCTTCGTTAACCTCCTCTCTGCACAACACATTTCATATGTCTCTACATTACCTACCTGCAATCATATATCGTAAGCCCGCTTCATTTCAGCCACTACTGCACTCACCTGCTCATTCCACCATTCACTACCTTTCCTTTTACTTCCACACACTGCCTTGGCACACTTCATAGCCTCATCCTTGAAACAGCCTCATTATTCTTCCACTCCCGCCTCCACTTTCTCTTTCAATATATTCCACACATTTCTCACTCTAGCCTTATACTCACAGTCTTTCTTCTCACTCTACTTTCCACTAAATAATGGTCAGATATTCCATCACTAGCTCCTCTCAGTACCTTCACATCCAATACTCTTCCAATCACCCTCCTGTTCACCACAACATAATCCATTAATGCTCTGTCAACTACTCTTCCATCATTCACTCTGACTCATGTATACTTGTGCACATCCTTCTTTTTAAATACAGTATTAGAAATCAACATCTCTCTCTCTCAATGCACATTTCTATCATTTTCTCTCCATTCTCATTCCTACCAGGTACTCCATATTTCCCAGTTACACCATCCACTGCCTCATTCCCTACTCTAGCATTTAAATCTCTCATCAACACCACATTCATATTCATTCCCAAGTCTTCCAAACACTCGTTCAAATTCATCCAAAATTCTTCTCTTTCTACCTCACTTCCTGACTTCTACCCCTTTTCATTTATTAGGAATGTGACTGACACCATGTGGGGCTAGCATGTGTTTTATCTGGGCTTGGTGCTATCATCAAGTTGAAGTAGCTGGCTCCCCTAGTAGCTAGCCTATATAAGAACCATAATGAGTCTTGTATATTTAGCCTTTGATTTTATTCCAATCTATCACAATGGCAAAAAGAAAGAAAAAGGAATGAAATTGTCAGATAGTGTTTATCTTACACTATCTATGTATTATAGGTAGCGAGGTCGGTAATGGTGATGCGTCCTCTTCTTTTAAGTTATTTATTAGAGTATACACTTATTTACCACCTCAAACCTCCCATTTCTATAGTTCCTGACACTCACTATTCCTGCCCCCTTAGGGGGAGATTGCTAACTATGGACGTAAGGTCTACCCCCGGCAAGTTCTGACTTCAGACTAAAAAATTCACGCGGGCTCTGTATGCCTTCCTGGTGGCGGCGGGTATCTGAGTGCGTTCTGTGCCCTCTAGTGGCTATAGGCATCTATGAAATGCCATACGACAAAGTAAACCACAAAAGGTAATCCTCCCTTAAATAAGTCCTCTTGCAGCCAATCCTCCACTTAATTCTTTATTTTAGCATTTGATATATTAAAATAATCTAACATTACCTAACTCAACCTTAGCTAAAATAATGAACCTAAAAATAACTAGATAGACACAATCCTTCCTCTTTCTAATGAGTGATATCTAGTTATCTCTGGAAGACAGGTATTTGCTCACTTTTTCATCGTGAACAAAGTTTGCACTAACAAAAATATTGAAGCAAAATGATAACCAAATCGGATGCCATCACGTACACTTAACCATTTATCATGTAATTAATATTCCATCCCTGTTGCTTGTACATCACAGCAAGGTTTCAGGACGTGTTTTAATTATGCTAATTGGGTGCTAACTGACTATGACTCTGATATATTAATGGGCATATTAGGTCTTACTCTATCTCTTTATGTATATTTCGGACCCCAGTCATGATAGGAGCAAATTCCCTACCTACCCTAACCTAATTTGACCTCTAACAATGTTTTGAGGGCTTGAATTTTGCATGTGATCCAATCATTCATTTCATTGTTCATTCATTTATATGATGTTTTACTTATTTTTAAACTAAATCTGTTATAATATATATATATATATATATATATATATATATATATATATATATATATATATATATATATATATATATATATATATATATATATATATATATATATATATATATATATACATATATATATATATATATATATATATATATATATATATATATATATATATATATATATATATATATATATATATATATATATATATATACATATGCAAACTGTTAGCATACAACACTAAATAGTAAGGAAGCCCATCAGTGAAACAAAACTTATAAAACAATGCTATATTTCGGATCCTAACTGGATCCCTTCTCAAGCACAACATGAGAAGGGATCCAGTTTGGATCCGAAATATAGCATTGTTTTATAAATTTTGTTTCACCGATGGGCTTCCTTACTATATATATATATATATATATATATATATATATATATATATATATATATATATATATATATATATATATATATATATATATATATATATATATATATATATATATATATATATATATATATATATATATATATATATATATATATGAAGATTTACACTTTATCATATTTTATATATATATATATATATATATATATATATATATATATATATATATATATATATATATATATATATATATATATATATATATATATATATATATATATATATATATTATATATATATATATATATATATATATATATATATATATATATATATATATATATATATATATAATATATATATATATATATATATATATATATATATATATATATATATATATATATATATATATATATATATATATATATATATATATATATATATACATTTTTTAATGAGACTGACACCAGGACAGGGAAAAATAAACGCCCTCATCAATAAAGGCCAGGGCAGAGGAAGACATTAAGACGAATGAAAAGACAAATGTTATGGACAAGGCAGAGATGAGTTGATAATACACAAAGGAAAAGAACAGACTGAAAATTTAGTCAAAGTACTGAGGACCTAGAAACATGAAGGATTAGGCCCTGAGATGACAGTAGATCCACTTTTTGAAGGAAGATAGGCCACAAGAATTTGGAAAGACAGAAGGAGGAAGAGAGTTCCATAGTCCGGAGGTAGATGGGAAAAAAATAGTCTCAGCACCAACCAATCCCTGAGCTACAAATCTCCACACAGTACCTGTGAGACGAGGCCACTTGGCGAGTGTTATGTGGCCTCGGCAGTGCGAAAGGGATGCAACTCGCCAACTCATCAGATCAGTGATGGAAGTGGTAGCAAAAGAGAAGAGAAAGGGATGATACCTTACGGCAAAATGAGAGAGAATCCAGATTAGAAGTAAGAGAAGTATCATTAATGAGTCTGACTTCCTTAAATTCAACCCTATTAAGGAGATAAGTATAAGAAGAAGCACCCCAGATGTGTGAGTAGTATTCTAAGCAGGGACAGATAAGACCTTTATTGATTTTAAGTAACTGTAAAGAGGAAAAGTAATGACGAAAACGAAACAGAACCACCAATTTTTTGGATGAAGATTTAGAAGTTTGGATTATGTGATTCTTCCAAGTCAACTTAGAGGCTATATGGATTCCTAATATGTTGATAGAGATAAGAAGGTAAATTTCGTTGGTTTCGAAGGCAATAGGGCTATCAGGAGGAGAAGAAGATAAAGAGATAGCAAGAAACTGTGCCTTTTTGGCATTCATTTTAACTAAATTTTGGGTGTCCCACTCGGATATACTCTGCAAATCGGAGTTGAGAGTAGAACAAATTGTGCTACAAGACTGATTACGAGTAGTAGATGGAGGTTGAGAAGAAAAGGCAGAGGAAAAGTGAAGGGTAGAATCGTCAACAAAGGCATGAAGAAAAGAGAAAGATGGGGAATGTAGAAGAACATTGATGAAGAGAAGGAACAGAGTAGGTGAAAGAACAGAGCCCTGTTGAACACCACTGGTAACAGGGAATGGGAGGGATGTTGCACCATCAACAATTACAGTTATAAAACAGTCAGAAAGGAACTGGAAATCAGAGAACAGAGAGGAGGGTAAAGCCATAGGCAGGGAGTTTGGCCAACAGATCCTTGTGCAACACTCTGTCAAAAACCTTAGAGATATCAAGGGCGACGACATAGGTTTCCCCATAATTCCTCAGAGAAGATGACCATACTTGAGTAAGGTAGAAGAGGAGATCACCAGTGGATCTTGCCTTACGGAAGCCGTACTGGTGATCGGAGAGAAGTGAGTTAGATTGAAGGCATTTCAAGAAGTGAGCATTGAGCAAAGTTTCGAAAACTTTAGCAATAGACATGGTTAGGGCAATAGGTCGGTAGTTTAAAGGAATAGAGCGGTCACCCTTCTTAGGAACAGGTTGATCTAGAGCATGCTTCCAAGATGAAGGATAGATACTGGTTGTCAGACTGAGGCGAAAAAGGCAGCAAAGCATGGGAGCCAGTTCATCTTCAAACTCCTTAAGGAACCTTGCAGGGATACCATCGAAACCAGATGCTTTGTTCTTCTTAAGCAAGAGAAAAACCTTATGAACTTTGCATGAAGAAAGGATATGGGACGGCATAGGTTAAGCGAGGGTAAAGATTTAGGGACAGGTGCGCTGGAATCGTTTACGGAGGAGTTGGGAGAAAAATGTGGGCCAAAGAGAGTGGCTTTGTTAGTGGGAGATCAAGCTATAGAACCATCAGAATGAATGAGAGAGGGAAAGCTTGAGCTACAGAAGTTTTCGGAGATGTTGTTGTCTAAGAACCAGAAACATTTGTCAGTGGGAGAGGAGTTAAGGTCATCAACTTTTTTTCTTTTTAAGGAAGCCTGAGATCCTTGAATATGAGCAGTACAACGATTCCTAGCTACAATAAAAGCAGAGCGAGTTGTGTGTGTGTGTGTGTGTGTATAATTAATGTAACGACTGTAGTTACTTCACTACTTCAAACGGAAAGAAAGAGTTATTTTACTTAATATATAAAAGAGGATGTTCACCAATATAAGCAGAATATTGAGCTGATTTAATTATCAAATTCAAGGGTTATTTACATGTACAGCTATTTCAATGGGAGGAGTTACAAACAACCTAAGAGTAACTATTGACCCATTAAATACAACTTTAAAATAACTTAATAATTACTAAATGATTACATATTTACAATAATTACATATTTTGATAAAAAAATATTATTTACAATTTGTACGTGTGTACAATGCTCCCCTCTTGGAAGAGACTAAAGGGCGTCCTGCCCTAGCGAAACGAATAGGAGGAGGATCATCTTCTTGAAGGTAGGCGACTTTCAAGCAGTCAATGGATATCCACTCCTCATTGCCATGGATGTTGTGGAGGAATGCCTTTGAACTTCGTCGTATGACTCTATACGGTCCAGTGTAAGGAAGTGTTAGAGGCGTCCAATGACTATCCGTTCTGAGGAAGACGTGGGTGGCTGTGTTGAGGTCTCGTGGAATGAAAGTTTTTCTGTTATTATGGTATGTTTGTTTTACAGGTGTGTATTTTCCAACTATCTGGCAGAGACGATCGAGATCTTCATGGTGATTGTTTTTTGGGAAAACTCCGCACGTACCACCAAGGGGTCGCCATATACCATCTCGGCTGAGGATACGTTAAGACCTTCTTTGGGAGTAGTTCAAAGTCCAAGGAGTACCCAAGGTAGTTTATATGTCCAAGAATTGCTTGTGCAGTGGGTGATGAGGGTTGCTTTTAGTGTTCTGTGCATGCGTTCAACCATGCCATTGGCTTCTGGATTGTAGGACGTTGTGTAATGGTTTGTGGAGCCAAGGAGCTGACTGAGAGAGTTCCAAAGTTGGGATGTAAATGTGGAACCCCTATCTGATGTAATATGTTCGGGGATGCCAAATCTTGAGATCCATGCAGATAGGAAGGCAGAAGCACAGGAGGAGGCAGTGGCCTCTTTCATGGGCACTGCCTCGGGCCATTGGGTTGAGCGGTCCACTATTGTGAATATATATTTGTTGTTTTCCGATGGAGGAAGAGGTCCCACAATGTCAACATGGACAAGGGAAAAACTTCTTTGTGGCTGAGGAAAAGTACCAATTCCAGATTCAGTATGTCGGTGGATTTTAGAAGTTTAACATGACAAGCAGGAGCGGGACCAAGATTTAGCGTCCTTTGTTATGCTGTGCCATATGAATTTTTTCTTGAGAAGCATAGCAGTTGATCGGCTGGAGGGATGAGAAAATCCATGAATAAGTTGGAATACGCATCGTCGATGAGGCTGAGGAATCCAGGGGCGAGGTCGTCCTGAACTCACGTCACACAAGATGGTGGTCCCTTGTTCGTCTATTGGTAAATCTTTTCATTGAAGAGATGTGAGTGATGTACGACAAGATTGCGTTTCAGGATCTTGTATCTGTAGTTCTGTGAGGTGTCTGTAGTCGAGGCCAAGGCATATGGATGAAATAGTGTTTCTTGAAAGTGCATCAGCGACAGGATTCTTTTTTCCCGAGACATGTTGCAAAGTACAGTTAAATTCAGATATAGTAGAGAGGTGTCTTTGTTGTCTTGCGGAACATGGATCTGTTCGCTTGGTAAAAGCATGGACAAGTGGAAGGTGGTCCGTTTGGATGGTAAATGAGACACCTTCGAGAAAATTCTTGAAGTGGCGGACAGCAGAATAAATAGCAATAAGCTCCCTGTCGAAGGTGGAGTAATGGGTTTCAGCAGGAGTAAGCTTTCTACTGAAGAAGGCAAGCGGTTGACAAACTCCATGATTAATCTGTTCGAGGGCAGCTCCCACTGCAGTATCACTGGCATCAGTAGACAAGATGAGAGGTAGACCAGGTGTTGGAAAGTTAAGATGGGCTGCAGCAGAAAGAGCTTTTCTGGCAGCATTAAAGGCATCTGCTTGGGCAGGGCCCCAGGATAGTGATTTTGGTTTTCCAGCCAGTGTTGTATATAGTGGAGTCATTATTGAAGCAATGTTTGGTAAAAAACGATGGTAATAGTTGACCATTCCTACAAATTCTTGCAAGGCCTTGATAGTAGTAGGCTTAGGGAATGTTTGGACGGCAGTTACTTTTTCTTGGAGGGGAAGGACACCCTTGGAGAAGATACAGTGTCCCAGGAACTCAATTTCTTTGACTCCATATACACACTTGCCATGCATGATGATGAGACCAGCAGAGCATAGACATTCAAGAACCTGGTGGAGGTGTTTGGTGTGGGTGTCATGATTAGGAGAGAAAACTAGGATGTCATCCACATAAGCAACACAGAAGGGTAGGTCACCCAAAATCCCATCCATCATGCGTTGGAAAGTGGCTCCGGCGTTTCTGAGGCCGAAGCAAGAGTAGTTGAACGTATATGTTCCAAAGGAAGTGGTTATGGCTGTCTTGGGAATGTCTTCAGGATTCATAGGGACTTGATAGTAACCTTTGAGCAAGTCCACTTTGGAAAATATCTTGGCCCCATGTAGGTATGTCGTGACATCAGCAGTGTTAGGGAGAGGGTAATGATCAGGTTCTGTCATCATATTCAA
>JAXCGZ010012439.1:0-2500 GCA_037179515.1 Halocaridina rubra | reverse complement strand
GGAAGCTGCAATCAATGGCTAGAATAGGTGGAGATGTCTTGGAATGGATAAAAACTTACTTAGAAGGAAGGGAACAGAGGGTTAGAGTAAGACACTCAGTGTCTGAATGGTGAAGAGTTAGTAGTGGAGTTCCACAGGGTTCAGTTTTAGGGCCATTTTTGTTCCTTGTATATGTAAATGACCTATCAGAGTCTGTAAATTCATTCATGAATATGTTTGCAGATGATGCAAAGATTGTGAAGAAAGTAGGAAACAAGAACAATGGTAGAGAACTTCAGGAAGATCTAAATAGTCTGCATGAGTGTTCAGAAAAGTGGCTAATGAAATTCAATACTTCAAAATGTAAGGTAGTGAGAATGGGTACAAGTGCAAGAAAGCCCAAGCTTGACTACTCGGTGGCTGGAGTACAACTTCAAGAGACAGAAAATGAGAGAGATCTAGGAGTAAATATACTGGCAGATTTGTCTCCAGAAATACATATAAATGGCATAGTAAGGACAGCATATGCATTCTTATCAAATGTAAGGGTAGCCTTCAGGCACATGGACAAGGAAATGTTCAGAAATATTTATGTAACCTATGTGAGGCCAAAACTCGAATATGCAGCCCCCTTTTGGAATCCGCACTTGAAAAAGCACATAGCTAAGCTTGAAAAAGTTCAAAGACATGCCACGAAACTGGTTCCAGAAATACGCAATCTCAGTTATGATGAGAGGCTGAGAGAATTAGACTTACCATCACTCGAAGCTAGAAGATTGAGGGGGGATATGGTGACAGTCTTTAAATTACTTCATGGTTATGACAGAGTGGATAGGGATCGATATTTTGATATGGCGGGCTCTAGAACTAGAGGTCATAGTTTGAAGCTTCGTAAGAAAACTTCTTTGCAGGAAGTAAGGAAATACTTTTTCAGGGCAAGAGTAGTTGATAATTGGAATTTGCTAAGCGAAGAGGTAGTTAATGCTATCCCAATCAATAGTTTTAAGGACAGGTATGATAAGTATCACTAAGTAGAAAATGGAACCGATCAGGAGACGGGAAGATACGAGCTTTGGGCTCTTTCCCGTAAACACAATTAGGTAATTCCAATTAGGGAATTACACACACACACACACACACACACACATACACACACACACACGCACATATATATATATATATATATATATATATATATATATATATATATATATATATATATATATATATATATATATATATATATATATATATATATATATATATATATATATATATATATATATATATATATATATATATATATATATATATATATATATATATATATATATATATATATATATATATATATATATATATATATATATATATATATATATATATATATATATATATATATATATATATATATATATATATATATATATATATATATATATATATATATATATATATATATATATATATATATATATATATATATATATATATATATATATATATATATATATATATATATATATATATATATATATATATATATATATATATATATATATATATATATATATATATATATATATATATATATATATATATATATATATATATATATATATATATATATATATATATATATATATATATATATATATATATATATATATATATATATATATATATATATATATATATATATATATATATATATATATATATATATATATATATATATATATATATATATATATATATATATACATATATATATAATTATTGTTATTATTATTATTATTATTATTATTATTATATATATATATATATATATATATATATATATATATATATATATATATATATATATATATATATATATATATATATATATATATATATATATATATATATATATATATATATATATATATATATATATATATATATATATATATATATATATATATATATATATATATATATATATATATATATATATATATATATATATATATATATATATATATATATATATATATATATATATATATATATATATATATATATATATATATATATATATATATATATATATATATATATATATATATATATTATATATATATATATATATTTATATATATATATATATATTTATATATATATATATATATATATATATATATATATATATATATATATATATATATATATATATATATATATATATATATATATATATATATATATATATATATATATATATATATATATATATATATATATATATATATATATATATATATATATATATATATATATATATATATATATATATACATATATACAAATATATATGTTTATATACATGTATATATATATATATATATATATATATATATATATATATATATATATATTATATATATATATATATATATATATATATATATATATATATATATATATATATATGTCGTATGAATTTTGGACTTCCATCTGAATTCACACTTTGCAAGAT
>JAXCGZ010012438.1:25000-26689 GCA_037179515.1 Halocaridina rubra | reverse complement strand
ATAAATGGTATGGCAAGAGATATTAAGAGACATGTATTTTAAGTGCACAATAATTAGGTCAAATACAGGTAGGTGCCACCTCTTATTAAAGGTGAGAGAGAGAGAGAGGAGAGAGAGAGAGAGAGAGAGAGAGAGAGAGAGGAGAGAGAGAGAGAGAGAGAGAGAGAGAGAGAGAGAGAGAGAATCAACATCATTACGAACAGACATAAATTATACCTTCTCTTACAACTTTAAATGAGCCATTTCTCTCTCTCTCTCTCTCTCTCTCTCTCTCTCTCTCTCTCTCTCTCTCTCTCTCTCTCTCTCTCTCTCTCTCTCTCTCTCTCTCTCTCTCTCTCTCTCTCTCTCTCTCTCTCTCTATGTGGGACAGCCTCTTGTGTCTCTTCTATAGTAGCTGAATTATATTAAAGAGAAATTGCTATAGATTCTAGGGCGCTGACCCCCATACAATGCCTGTATGGGGTATAGTAACGGGCGATGGGGCATGGTATGGGAGAAATGAATGGGGTTGGTAGTTAATGATTGGTGTTTTCCTGTTTTTATTTTGTTTGAGATGGGGTTTAGCAGGTTTTTGCACACACACACATACATACGTCATAGGGCTCTTTCTTGTAAGCACAACTAGAAATTTAATTATATACATTATTTAATGCATGCATTTTGAAATTGCATACATACATATATACATACATGTTTACATACATACACACATCCATACATACGTACATAGGGCTCTTTCTTGTAAGCACAACTAGGAATTTAATTATATACATTATTTAATGCATACATTTTGAAATTGCATACATACATATATACATACATGTTTATATACATACATACATACATACATTCAATGGGCTTTATCCGTGAGCACAACTAGGAAATTAATGCCATTCATTATTTCATGCATACATTTTGAAATTTCATGCATACATACATACATACATACATACATAGGGGTTTATCCATAAGCACAACTAGGAAATTAATTCCATACATTATTTCATGTATACATTTTGAAATTACATAAATACATACATACATACATACAAACATATATACATACATAGGGCTTTTTCCGTAAGCACTACTAGAAAATTAATTTCTTACAGTATTTCATGCATACATTTAGAAATTTCATACATACATACATACAAACAAACGTATACATGCATACATACAACATCAGTGTTCCTGTGTATGCAAATGCCCATGGAACTGTCATTTACCAATGTGATTACTGCCCGATGTACGAGCAAGATATCTTCAGATGGTCTTACTAGGTGTGGCATTGTGCCCTCTTGCCCACTTAAATGATGCAGCATTCCCTTGCCCCTTGCCCTGGTATCTGAAATGAGACTGCAAGTTTGCCCCTTCGCTGGTATTTGGTCACGTGATGTATACATATGTCTGTGTGGGTATAATTACCCTTATGTAAGAGTGAGTAGTACGTGTGGTCACCGTGTCTCAAGCGGTAGCGTCCTCGACTTTGAGGCGTCAGGTCGAGGGTTCGTGCCCCGTCACGGTCTGAGGTTAGTAAGAGCATGCACTCAGGGTAACGATTACATCTGCCAAAACAAGTCCTTCGCAAGAGGGCAACCGTCCTAGCCCTTAGTAGAAAAGGGAGTCCGTGACGTAAAACCGCAACAATCTAAGAGTGAGTACGTGAAGAATGTTTTCTACCCTGAC
>JAXCGZ010012438.1:7500-20000 GCA_037179515.1 Halocaridina rubra | reverse complement strand
TAATAAGGAATTCTGACTTATTTACAAGGCAGAATTATAAGGCATCGGCAGGAGAGGCGCTTAGACTACACCTCACCTGTTTATCTTCCTTCAAAGGTCATCTCTAAAAGCCCCTCTCACTTTTTTGGAGGTTGGCATCCATGCAGAAATTCAAATATAGGAAGGGAAACAATAATTGGAGACATTGCAAATAGAAGAAAGAGATTTTGGAGTTATTGGGAGACATTGCAAATAGAAGACAGAGATTTTGGAGTTTGTACTTATTATCTTCCTCCAAAGGTCATCTCCAAAAGGCCCTCTCACATTTTTGGAGGTTGGCATCCATGCAGAAATTCAAGTAAAGGAAGGAAACAATAATTGGAGGCATTGCAAATAGAAGAAAGAGATTTTGGAGGTTTGGCTTATTATCTTCCTCCAAAGGTGATCACCAAAAGGCCCTCTCACTTTTTTGGAGGTTGGCATCCAGGCAGAAATTCAAATAAAAGGAGGGAAAAATAATTGGAGACATTGCAAATAGAAGAAAGAGATTTTGGAGGCTTATGAAGAGACATTTAGCTGAACGGAGGAGCATTTGGAGGTTGGTATTCACGTAGGAATTAAAAAAAAAAAAATTGGAGATTGAAGTTATATAGATAAAGAAATTAACTTTTTTGAGGCTGGCGGTCAGCAGTAGTCACCGTGGCTCAAGCGGTAGCGTCCGTGACCCTGAGGCGTCAGGTCGAGGGTTCGCGCCCCGTCACGGTCTGAGGTTAGCAAGGGCATGCACTTATAGTAACGATTACATCTACCAAAGCAAGTTCCTCGCAAGAAGGCAACCATCCTAACCCTTGGTAGAAAAGGGAGTCCGTGACGTAAAACCGGAACTTTAAACATGATATAAAAAAAATTCTAGATTTAAATACAGTCTAAATATAAAATCGAAAAAAAGGTCAGATCTGCGATAAACCAAACACAAAATAAAAGAAAATTGTAAAAAAAAAATAGATATATAAATAACAGCGAACAGACAGCAAAAGCAGTGCGCATGACAAACCTCCCAACATGTTTGGGTCATGTTTGGCGCGTTCATCTTGTCATAGTCCCGCCAAATATGGGAAGACCATTGACATGTCCTGAAAATATTGCAGAAGAAAAAGGAGGAGAAAGACAAAGGAATGGGAAGAAGGAAGAGAAGAAGGAGGAGGTAGAAGAAGAAAAGAGAAGAGAAGAGAGAAGAAAAATGGAAATAGAAAGAAGTAAAAGAGAAAATAAAGAGAAAGAGGAAGAAAAAGAAGAGAATGAAAAAATCTAAATGCAAATGAAAAATGGAAATAAAGAGAAGAAAAATGGAAATAGAAACAAATAAAGAGAAGAAAAATGGAAACAGAAAAAAGTAAAAGAGAAAATAAAGAGAAAGAGGAAGAAAAAGAAGAGAAAGAAAAAATCTAAATACAAATGAAAAATGGAAATAAAGAGAAGAAAAATGGAATTAGAAAGAAGTAAAAGAGAAAATAAAGAGAAAGAGGAAGAAAGAGAAGAGAAAGAGGAAGAAATAGAAGAGAAAGAAAAAAGAGAAAGAGAAGAGACAGAAAAAGGGAACAGATGAGAAAATGTAATAATAGAAGGAAATTGAGCTATTACATTACGGAAAAATAATATAATGAACTTTCTCATTACAATATTTCCAGCGTCCTAAATTTTCGTGTCTCTGTTATTATCTTTCGTCATCACATATTTTTATCATTCTCTCGTACATTTTTCCAATCTTCTTTTGCAATGTTACGAATGGGTCTTGCACATGAAACAAAAAAATGTGTAATGATTGAGAAATTACGAAAATTAGACCACAGAGATAAATTTAAATATTCTTATTAAATGTACCTTATATGTAGTCTCCGTGGCAAAATGGTAGCGTCCGCGACTCGGAGGCAGTAGGTTGAGGGTTCGCGCCCCGTCACGGACTGAGGTTTGTAAGGGCATACACTCAGGGTAACGATTACATCTGCCAAAACAAGTCCTTCGCAAGAAGGCAACCGTCCTAGCCCTTAGTAGAAAAGGGAGTTCGTGACGTAAAACCGAAACCATTAAATGTATCTTATATAAATTAACTAATAAGAAAAGTAAAAAAAAACAAATAGATGAATATTTTTGTGTCGTCTTACTTGCATACCTAAGAAAATTACGTAATTTTTATTATAATTTGTTGATCTTTTTTTCTGTCTTTTATACTTTATTTCTTTTGATGGTGACGTTGAATTCTATCCACTAGATATGAGCATTCTCTCTCTCTCTCTCTCTCTCTCTCTCTCTCTCTCTCTCTCTCTCTCTCTCTCTCTCTCTCTCTCTCTCTCTCTCTCTCTCTCTCTCTCTCTCTCTCTTAATATTTTCTTCTTTTACAGAGGCTTTTCCCTTGTTCATATTGGGTCGCTGTTTCTAAAACTCCTCTTGGAGACTAGTAACAATTATGGTCCAAAGCTTAACTGACAGTTTCCCTTCCTGAGACCAGCCCGAGTTACACACACACACACACACACACACACACACACACACACACACTCACACACACACACACACGCACACACACACACACACACACACACACACACACACCGCGCGTTCAGTGACACACGGAATTGCTCCTCTTAAATTTTTAACTGTTTCGAGTGACTAAAGTGCTTAGTGGAAAACTTTACCATAATTTCCATAAATCTGAAATCCTGCAGAGTATTGTGAGTACAAAAACTAATATTTGTTGTAAGACGAGACTGTTCATATTAAAGGAAAAAAATTGAGAACTTTTTCGTGAGGAAGAGAGAGAAGCTGCCGTCCAGTTTCTGCCTTGAGGGAAATCTAGAAGAGTTGCCAGACGTGGAGCCATCACACCACATTACCTAATTTTTTGTGTAAACTGGGGAAAGCTCTTAAGCCGTTTTACCTGATCCTGTGGTTCTATATATTGTTAAAATCAGTATCCTTCCCATTTATATTAACTAGTTAGTTAGTTTGATACACGAAAAAATTGAATAATAAAAGAAAAAAAAATTACCAAATACCCACCTGTCAACAGTACTGAGTTAAGTTGCCAAGTAGTACAGCAGTCCTATTTTCTTCATTTTTTTTTGCTTTTCTTTTAGCTTTCTCTTTTGCTATTTTGTTATTTTGTATATATATTGAGTTAAATGTAAAGACTAAATCCCGTGATAACATATCTTGGTTAGCAAGTCAGTTTATCAGTTAGGAAGAATATATAACAGAAACAGGTGGGTGCCACCTCGAACACAAATTCGAATTTTCCTTCAGGTTTGACTTTTGTTTTTCTTTTTCTTTTTATACTTAAATTACCATGGTCAAGTTTTTAAGTTAAGATGTGTGTTACCAGAAAGGAGACAAACTGAGTCACTAAATAGCACTTATATGGAGATATAAAAATTCTGTGTGAAGGTAAATTAGAAGTTTTTCTCTTTTCTTTTTTTTTTTCCTCTTTCTCGTCTTCTTTCTATATTCTGTGAGAGGGAGAACATAAAAATGAAGCCATCTCTGTCCCAAACCTCTCCCACCCATGGGTCGGGAGAAGGGGTAGTCATCAGAGGACTTAAACAGAGAATCAAGAAGTTAGAGGAAATGGTTACAAGCCTTGATGATAAAATTCGGAATATGGATGGAGAAATGAAAGAGAATGAAACACTCAGAGAACAAATAAGATCTTTGGAGGAAGCAAATAAAGCACAAGGGCAGGAGAGAAAGGAACTAGAAAAAAGAATAAAGAAGCTGGAAGGGGAAAAGAGTCAACTAGAATCTAGAATTTCTAAACAAGAAGATAAAAACAAACAGCTAAATGACAACCTAAAGGAATTAGATGTTAGTTCACTGCTCTCTTCTGAGAGAGACGAGATTGCTGCTTGGAATGTTCAGATTAAGGAAAACATTGAACAGTTCAGAAAAGAGTTCCAGGAGCTGAATATGGAAAATGATGCCATGAAAACGTCCTTTGCTGATGCACTAAAGGGGAATGTGGCAGTAAAAGAGGCTGTAAAGGTGGTGGCACTGGAAAACATACAAACAGTTGACTATAAAGAGACAGTAATCGAAAAAATGAAAGACGTTGTGATGGAAAGGGCAAACCCACTCATCAGACAGGCACTTGATAAGGAGAAGACAGTGGTAATCTCAGGCATAAGTGAATCCCAGGAGCCAACATGGCAGGGGAGACTTGAAGAAAATAAAGCTAACGTTGTAGACCTGATAAGAAAGCTTGGAGTAGTATGTGGTCCTGAGGATATTGTAAACATACACCAACTAGGTAAATATTCGAGGGAAGGAAAGCCGAGACCAACAAAAGTAACCTTTGAGAGAGGGGAGACATGTAGGGAAATATTGTTGAGAAAAAAAAGTCTAAAAGACCTTCAAGAATGCAAAGAAGTGTTCATTAGACGATACAGAACACAGGAAGAGATGGGAAAGATCAAAAACTTGTTGCAAGAGGCAAGAAGGTTAAATGATGAAAGAAATGAAGAAGAGAAGAAAAATTTTCGTTACAGAATACTTCCAGACAAAGGGGAGATAAAGAAGATAATGACAGAAGATCAGGGGATGGGGCCTCATTAAGATTGTTATACACAAATGCTGATGGATTAGCTGGTAAGGCAGTAGAATTAAAAGATAGGATTCACAACAGTAAGGCAGATATAGTAGCAATTACAGAGACTAAGTTGAGTGAGGACATAAACAGTGTCACAGTTTTTCCTAAGGGCTTCAGAATACTAAGGGTCGAAAGATCTGAGAGGACTGGTGGAGGGATAGCACTGCTCATAAGTGAGAGGATTCAAGTTGAAGAAATAAACTTGGCTATAGAAAGTGAGTTCAGGGAATTTCTTGTTGCTCGCATAAATACTGGGTCAGAGAGCATTATAATAACTGTTGTATACAACCCACCAAGGAACCAAAATAGGCTTGAAATTTATGAGGAAAGTCATATAGGTACGATTGAAGTCATAAACTCAGTTGTTAACATGGCGCGGGAGAAAAAATGTAGGATTTTGATTATGGGAGACTTTAATCATAAAGAGATAGATTGGATAAATCTTGACCCACACAGTGGTGAGGACTCATTTGGGGCAAGATTCCTAGATTGCGTACAAGGGAATTTCCTACACCAACATGTAATGGAACCAACAAGAGCCAGGGGTGGGGATGAGCCATCACTACTTGATCTGGTGTTCACAGATAATGTGTTGGATATTGAAAATATTGAGTATGAACCACCAATTGGAAAGAGTGACCACTGTGTGTTGTTGATGGAGTATATCATTGAAGACATTCTTCCTGAGAGTAGAGGCACTGAGGACATGAGGAGGAACTATCCGAAAGGAGATTACATCAAAATGAATGAGCTTTTTGCAGTTATTGACTGGAGAACCTTATTTTACAACAAATCTGTACAAGAAATGTATGACATCTTTTGTGAGAAATATGGGAAGATAGTAGATTGCTGCATACCTGTCACCAAAGTAGGTGTAATT
Organism: Halocaridina rubra; assembly: GCA_037179515.1. Taxonomy (NCBI): domain Eukaryota; kingdom Metazoa; phylum Arthropoda; class Malacostraca; order Decapoda; family Atyidae; genus Halocaridina; species Halocaridina rubra. The sequence goes on along the minus strand of JAXCGZ010012438.1, from coordinate 14,502 downwards.
CATGCCAGAGAGAAATGGTTCGATAATGGGTGTAAAAGAGCTAAGGAGTGGAGAGACAAATGCTGGAAAAGGTATAGGAGGAGAAAAAACATAAATGCCTGGCAAACCTACAAAAGAGCAAGAAATGACTACCTAAGTAAAAGGAGAGAGGCAGAGAGAGATTATGAGAGGGACATCACCAGGAAGGCTAAAGAAAATCCCAAGCTTTTCCACAGCTTTATCAGAGGAAAACTGAAGGTAAAAGAACAGGTTTTAAGGCTAAAGAGAGCGGATGGAAGCATCACTGAGACGGACGAAGAGATCTGCAAAGAATTGAACAAGGAGTTTCAGTCAGTATTTACAGTAGAAAATACCCCACCCCCTCAGATTGCAGTGATAGAAGCTCAAGGGCCGGTACTAGAGAACATCAACCTTACAGCCACAGAGGTATGCAAAGCGCTGATGGATTTAGATGTTCATAAAGCTACAGGTCCTGATGACATATCCCCTCATGTGCTTAAAAAATGCGCAAACACAATATCAGTGGCACTAAGTATCATATTTAAGGAGTCACTGGAGTCGGGGGAGATTCCAAGATGCTGGAAACAAGCAAATGTGATACCTATCTTCAAAAAGGGAAGGAGGGATACGGCTCTGAACTATAGACCAGTTTCCTTGACCAGCATAGTTTGCAAACTTATGGAGAAACTACTAAGGAAACATATCTCTCTTCACTTGGAATCCTTCAACTTTTTGTCAGTGAGGCAACATGGCTTCAGAGAAGGAAGATCAACAGTAACAAACTTATTAGAATTTTATGATGAGGTAAGCCAAATCTTACAGGAAAGAGAGGGCTGGGCAGATTGCATATTCCTAGACTTCCAGAAAGCGTTTGACACTGTTCCACATGGGAGACTTATTAGGAAGCTGCAATCAATGGCTAGAATAGGTGGAAATGTCTTGGAATGGATAAAAACTTACTTAGAAGGAAGGGAACAGAGGGTTAGAGTAAGACACTCAGTGTCTGAATGGAGAAGAGTTAGTAGTGGAGTTCCACAGGGTTCAGTTTTAGGGCCACTTTTGTTCCTTGTATATGTAAATGACCTACCAGAGTCTGTAAATTCATTCATGAATATGTTTGCAGATGATGCAAAGATTGTGAAGAAAGTAAAAAACGAGAACAATGGTAGAGAACTTCAGGAGGATCTAAATAATCTGCATGAGTGGTCAGAAAAGTGGCTAATGAAATTCAATACCTCAAAATGTAAGGTAATGAGAATGGGTACAAGTGCAAGAAGGCCCAAGCTTGACTACTCGGTGGCTGGAGTACAACTTCAAGAGACAGAAAATGAGAGAGATCTAGGAGTAAACATACTGGCAGATTTGTCTCCAGAAATACATATAAATGGCGTAGTAAGGGCAGCATATGCATTCTTATCAAACGTAAGGGTAGCCTTCAGGCACATGGACAAGGAAATGTTCAGAAATATTTATGTAACCTATGTGAGGCCAAAACTCGAATATGCAGCCCCCTTTTGGAATCCGCACTTGAAAAAGCACATAGCTAAGCTTGAAAAAGTTCAAAGACATGCCACGAAACTGGTGCCAGAAATACGCAATCTCGGTTATGATGAGAGGCTGAGGGAATTAGACTTGCCATCACTCGAAGCTAGAAGAGTAAGGGGGGATATGGTGACAGTCTTTAAATTCCTTCATGGTTATGATAGAGTGGATAGGGATCGATATTTCGATATGGCTGGCTCTAGAACTAGAGGTCATAGTTTGAAGCTTCGTAAGAAAACTTGTTTGCAGGATGTAAGGAAATACTTTTTCAGTGTAAGAGTAGTTGATAATTGGAATTCGCTAAGCGAGGAGGTAGTTAATGCTATCTCAATCCATAGTTTTAAGGACAGGTATGATAAGTATCACTAAGTCTAAAAATGGAACCGATCAGGAGACGGGAAGATACGAGCTTTGGGCTCTTTCCCGTAAACACAATTAGGTAATCACAATTAGGTAATCACACACACACACACACACACACACACACACACACACACACATTGTTAAAAACAGTATCCTTCCCATTTATATTAACTAGTTAGTTAGTTTGATACACGAAAAAATTGAATAATAAAAGAAAAAAAAATTACCAAATACCCACCTGTCAACAGTACTGAGTTAAGTTGCCAAGTAGTACAGCAGTCCTATTTTCTTCATTTTTTTTGCTTTTCTTTTAGCTTTCTCGTTTGCTATTTTGTTATTTTGTATATATATTGAGTTAAATGTAAAGTCTAAATCCCGTGATAACATATCTTGGTTAGCAAGTCAGTTTATCAGTTAGGAAGAATATATAACAGAAACAGGTGGGTGCCACCTCGAACACAAATTCGAATTTTCCTTCAGGTTTGACTTTTGTTTTTCTTTTTCTTTTTATACGTAAATTACCATGGTCAAGTTTTTAAGTTAAGATGTGTGTTACCAGAAAGGAGACAAACTGAGTCACTAAATAGCACTTATATGAGATATAAAAATTCTGTGTGAAGGTAAAGTAGAAGTTTTTCTCTTTTCTTTTTTTTTTCCTCTTTCTCGTCTTCTTTCTATATTCTGTGAGAGGGAGAACATAAAAATGAAGCCATCTCTGTCCCAAACCTCTCCCACCCATGGGTCGGGAGAAGGGGTAGTCATCAGAGGACTTAAACAGAGAATCAAGAAGTTAGAGGAAATGGTTACAAGCCTTGATGATAAAATTCGGAATATGGATGGAGAAATGAAAGAGAATGAAACACTCAGAGAACAAATAAGATCTTTGGAGGAAGCAAATAAAGCACAAGGGCAGGAGAGAAAGGAACTAGAAAAAAGAATAAAGAAGCTGGAAGGGGAAAAGAGTCAACTAGAATCTAGAATTTCTAATCAAGAAGATAAAAACAAACAGCTAAATGACAACCTAAAGGAATTAGATGTTAGTTCACTGCTATCTTCTGAGAGAGACGAGATTGCTGCTTGGAATGTTCAGATTAAGGAAAACATTGAACAGTTCAGAAAAGAGTTCCAGGAGCTGAATATGGAAAATGATGCCATGAAAACGTCCTTTGCTGATGCACTAAAGGGGAATGTGGCAGTAAAAGAGGCTGTAAAGGTGGTGGCACTGGAAAACATACAAACAGTTGACTATAAAGAGACAGTAATCGAAAAAATGAAAGACGTTGTGATGGAAAGGGCAAACCCACTCATCAGACAGGCACTTGATAAGGAGAAGACAGTGGTAATCTCAGGCATAAGTGAATCCCAGGAGCCAACATGGCAGGGGAGACTTGAAGAAAATAAAGCTAGGGTTGTAGACCTGATAAGAAAGCTTGGAGTAGTATGTGGTCCTGAGGATATTGTAAACATACACCAACTAGGTAAATATTCGAGGGAAGGAAAGCCGAGACCAACAAAAGTAACCTTTGAGAGAGGGGAGACATGTAGGGAAATATTGTTGAGAAAAAAAAGTCTAAAAGACCTTCAAGAATGCAAAGAAGTGTTCATTAGACGATACAGAACACAGGAAGAGATGGGAAAGATCAAAAACTTGTTGCAAGAGGCAAGAAGGTTAAATGATGAAAGAAATGAAGAAGAGAAGAAAAATTTTCGTTACGGAATACTTCCAGACAAAGGGGAGATAAAGAAGATAATGACAGAAGATCAGGGGATGGGGCCTCATTAAGATTGTTATACACAAATGCTGATGGATTAGCTGGTAGGGCAGTAGAATTAAAAGATAGGATTCACAACAGTAAGGCAGATATAGTAGCAATTACAGAGACTAAGTTGAGTGAGGACATAAACAGTGTCACAGTTTTTCCTAAGGGCTTCAGAATACTAAGGGTCGAAAGATCTGAGAGGACTGGTGGAGGGATAGCACTGCTCATAAGTGAGAGGATTCAAGTTGAAGAGATAAACTTGGCTATAGAAAGTGAGTTCAGGGAATTTCTTGTTGCTCGCATAAATACTGGGTCAGAGAGCATTAAAATAACTGTTGTATACAACCCACCAAGGAACCAAAATAGGCTTGAAATTTATGAGGAAAGTCATATAGGTACGATTGAAGTCATAAACTCAGTTGTTAACATGGCGCGGGAGAAAAAATGTAGGATTTTGATTATGGGAGACTTTAATCATAAAGAGATAGATTGGATAAATCTTGACCCACACAGTGGTGAGGACTCCTTTGGGGCAAGATTCCTAGATTGTGTACAAGGGAATTTCCTACACCAACATGTAATGGAACCAACAAGAGCCAGGGGTGGGGATGAGCCATCACTACTTGATCTGGTGTTCACAGATAATGTGTTGGATATTGAAAATATTGAGTATGAACCACCAATTGGAAAGAGTGACCACTGTGTGTTGTTGATGGAGTATATCATTGAAGACATTCTTCCTGAGAGTAGAGGCACTGAGGACATGAGGAGGAACTATCAGAAAGGAGATTACATCAAAATGAATGAGCTTTTTGCAGTTATTGACTGGAGAACCTTATTTTACAACAAATCTGTACAAGAAATGTATGACATCTTTTGTGAGAAATATGGGAAGATAGTAGATTGCTGCATACCTGTCACCAAAGTAGGTGTAATTCATGCCAGAGAGAAATGGTTCGATAATGGGTGTAAAAGAGCTAAGGAGTGGAGAGACAAATGCTGGAAAAGGCATAGGAGGAGAAAAAACATAAATGCCTGGCAAACCTACAAAAGAGCAAGAAATGACTACCTAAGTAAAAGGAGAGAGGCAGAGAAAGATTATGAGAGGGACATCACCAGGAAGGCTAAAGAAAATCCCAAGCTTTTCCACAGCTTTATCAGAGGAAAACTGAAGGTAAAAGAACAGGTTTTAAGGCTAAAGAGAGCGGATGGAAGCATCACTGAGACGGACGAAGAGATCTGCAAAGAATTGAACAAGGAGTTTCAGTCAGTATTTACAGTAGAAAATACCCCACCTCCTCAGATTGCAGTGATAGAAGCTCAAGGGCCGGTATTAGAGAACATCAACCTTACAACCACAGAGGTATGCAAAGCGCTGATGGATTTAGATGTTCATAAAGCTACAGGTCCTGATGACATATCCCCTTATGTGCTTAAAAAATGCGCAAACACAATATCAGTGGCACTAAGTATCATATTTAAGGAGTCATTGGAGTCGGGGGAGATTCCAAGATGCTGGAAACAAGCAAATGTGATACCTATCTTCAAAAAGGGAAGGAGGGATACGGCTCTGAACTATAGACCAGTTTCCTTGACCAGCATAGTTTGCAAACTTATGGAGAAACTACTAAGGAAACATATCTCTCTTCACTTGGAATCCTTCAACTTTTTGTCAGTGAGGCAACATGGCTTCAGAGAAGGAAGATCAACAGTAACAAACTTATTAGAATTTTATGATGAGGTAAGCCAAATCTTACAGGAAAGAGAGGGCTGGGCAGATTGCATATTCCTAGACTTCCAGAAAGCGTTTGACACTGTTCCACATGGGAGACTTATTAGGAAGCTGCAATCAATGGCTAGAATAGGTGGAAATGTCTTGGAATGGATAAAAACTTACTTAGAAGGAAGGGAACAGAGGGTTAGAGTAAGACACTCAGTGTCTGAATGGAGAAGAGTTAGTAGTGGAGTTCCACAGGGTTCAGTTTTAGGGCCACTTTTGTTCCTTGTATATGTAAATGACCTACCAGAGTCTGTAAATTCATTCATGAATATGTTTGCAGATGATGCAAAGATTATGAAGAAAGTAAAAAACGAGAACAATGGTAGAGAACTTCAGGAGGATCTAAATAATCTGCATGAGTGGTCAGAAAAGTGGCTAATGAAATTCAATACCTCAAAATGTAAGGTAATGAGAATGGGTACAAGTGCAAGAAGGCCCAAGCTTGACTACTCGGTGGCTGGAGTACAACTTCAGGAGACAGAAAATGAGAGAGATCTAGGAGTAAACATATTGGCAGATTTGTCTCCAGAAATACATATAAATGGCGTAGTAAGGGCAGCATATGCATTCTTATCAAATGTAAGGGTAGCCTTCAGGCACATGGACAAGGAAATGTTCAGAAATATTTATGTAACCTATGTGAGGCCAAAACTCGAATATGCAGCCCCCTTTTGGAATCCGCACTTGAAAAAGCACATAGCTAAGCTTGAAAAAGTTCAAAGACATGCCACGAAACTGGTGCCAGAAATACGCAATCTCGGTTATGATGAGAGGCTGAGGGAATTAGACTTGCCATCACTCGAAGCTAGAAGAGTAAGGGGGGATATGGTGACAGTCTTTAAATTCCTTCATGGTTATGATAGAGTGGAGAGGGATCGATATTTCGATATGGCTGGCTCTAGAACTAGAGGTCATAGTTTGAAGCTTCGGAAGAAAACTTGTTTGCAGGATGTAAGGAAATACTTTTTCAGTGTAAGAGTAGTTGATAATTGGAATTCGCTAAGCGAGGAGGTAGTTAATGCTACCTCAATCCATAGTTTTAAGGACAGGTATGATAAGTATCACTAAGTCTAAAAATGGAACCGATCAGGAGACGGGAAGATACGAGCTTTGGGCTCTTTCCCGTAAACACAATTAGGTAATCAATTAGGTAATCACACACACACACACACACACACACACACACATACACACACACACACACACACACACACACACACACACACACACATTATGGGAGACTTTAATCATAAAGAGATAGATTGGATAAATCTTGACCCACACAGTGGTGAGGACTCCTTTGGGGCAAGATTCCTAGATTGCGTACAAGGGAATTTCCTACACCAACATGTAATGGAACCAACAAGAGCCAGGGGTGGGGATGAGCCATCACTACTTGATCTGGTGTTCACAGATAATGTGTTGGATATTGAAAATATTGAGTATGAATCACCAATTGGAAAGAGTGACCACTGTGTGTTGTTGATGGAGTATATCATTGAAGACATTCTTCCTGAGAGTAGAGGCACTGAGGACATGAGGAGGAACTATCAGAAA
>JAXCGZ010012438.1:0-2500 GCA_037179515.1 Halocaridina rubra | reverse complement strand
AAAGGTGGGGTCTGTGCATACTGCAACATTAACACTCCTACTGCGAGGCTCATGGACCTCGAATCTCCTGACTTTGATGTTCTCTGGCTAAAAGTCTATCTCTCCACTACCACTGTCTTCCTTTGCTTCTGCTACTGTTCTCCATACTCAACCGAGTTTGTGTCTTTCTTTGAATATCTGTCCTCGTTCCATGAGTCCTTGCTATCTTCTCACCCGCATGCCGAAATTCTCTACATTGGAGACTTCAATGCACACCACAGTGAGTGGCTTCATTCTTCTCACACTGATGTGGGAGGAAGCGAGGCCCTTGCTTTCTCTATTAATCACGATCTGAAGCAAATTATCAAACATCCTACTCGCGTTCCAAATCGTCACGAACATGCTGCAAACACTCTTGACCTATTTTTTACTTCTAACCCTTCAAACTACTCTTATTTTGTGCTTTCCCCTCTTAGTAAATCTGACCACTCTATGATCTCAGTGTCTTCCATTTTCGCTCCCCCACCACCAAGCCCTCTTACTCAACACCGCCTTTTGCACTACGAGCGTACCCAACATGAAATTTTGAGTAACTTTCTCTTTGACTGCCCATGGGATGACTACTGCTTTCGGTTCCGCAACCCTCTAAAAGTTGCCAAGATCATGACCGCGGGAGTGAAGGCATACATCCCCTCTTCTACGAAAACTCTCTCTCCCCCTTAACCTTGGTTTGACCGTGCCTGCTCCATGGCTATCCAGACTAGGAATCGGGCTCACCAATTTTACCAAGCCTCTCCTTCCGATTTAACTCGCTGTGCTTTTATTATAGCTAGGAATCACTGTATTGCTCAGATTCGAAGGTCTAAGGCTTCCTTTATAAGGAGGAAAGTTGATGACCTTAACTCCTCTCCCACTGACAAAAGCTTCTTTTCCTTAGCCAAAAACCTCTCCAAAAACTTCTGGAACTTAAGCTTTCCCTCTCTCATTCATTCTGATGGTTCTATAGCTTGCTCTCCCACTGGCAAAGCCACTCTCTTTGGCTCTCATTTTTCTGCCAACTTTTCTATCAACGAATCCACTATACTTGTTCCTCAGTCTATACCCCTCTGTAACACTATGCCATCCCTTATCCTTTCTTCACGCAAAGTTCATAAGGTTCTTCGCTCGCTAAAGACGAACAAGGCATCTGGTCCCAATGGTATCCCTTCAAGGTTCCTTAAGGAGTTTGCAGATGAAATGGCTCCCGTGCTTTGCCGTCTTTTTCGCCTCATTCTGTCAACCAGCATCTACCCTTAGAAGGGTGACCACTCTATTCGAACTAACTACCGACCTATTGACCTAACCTCCACTATTGCTAAAGTTTTCAAAACTTTGGTCAATTCTCACTTCTTGAAACGCCTAGAATCTAACTCACTTATCTCCGATCACCAGTATGGCTTCCGCAAGGCAAGATCCACTGGTGATTTCTTGTCCTATCTTACTCATGTATGGTCATCTTCTCTGAGGAACTATGGGGAATCCTTTATCGTCGCCTTTGATATCTCTAAGGCTTTTAATAGAGTCTGGCACAATGCTCTGTTGCCCAAACTCCCTACCTATGGCTTTACCCCTTCTTTCTTTTCTCTGATTTCCAGTTTTCTTACTGACCGTTTTATATCTGTAGTTGTTGATGGCGCAACATCTAGCCATTTCTCTGTTACCAGTGGAGTTCCACAGGGCTCTGTTCTTTCACCAACTCTGTTCCTTCTCTTCATCAATGATCTTCTACAATCCCCATCTTCCTCTCTTCTCCATGCCTTTGCTGATGATTCTACCCTTCATTTTTCCTCTGCCTTTTCTTCACAACCTTCATCTGCTACTCGTAATCAATCTCGTATCACTCTTTCTTCTACTATTAACTCCGATTTTCAGAGAGTATCTGAGTGGGGCACTCAAAATTTAGTTAACTTCAATGCCTCCAAGACACAGTTTCTGGCTATCTCTTTATCTTCTTCTCCTCCTGATAACCCCATTGTCCTCGAAACTAATGATATTTACCCTTTTAACTCTATCAACATAGAAATATATATATATATATATATATATATATATATATATATATATATATATATATATATATATATATATATATATATATATATATATATATATATATATATATATATCATATATATATATATATATATATATATATATATATATATATATATATATATATATATATATATATATATATATATATATATATATATATATATATATATATATATATATATATATATATATATATATATATATATATATATATATATATATATATATATATATATATAATACATACATATATATATATATATATATATATATATATATATATATATATATATATATATATATATATATATATATATATATATATATATATAATACATACATATATATATATATATATATATATATATATATATATATATATATATATATATATATATATATATATATATGTGTGTGTGTGTGTGTG
>JAXCGZ010012437.1:25000-26734 GCA_037179515.1 Halocaridina rubra | reverse complement strand
AAAATATAAAACAATACCCCCGCTCCATGGGACAATTGCCCTAACCTGACCTATCCAAGTATGAAATGATTTGTTCAAACTGAACTTAGTCATTCGTTATCTTTTGATTATATAAAATATTTTACTTCAGTATTTCATAGGGGCAATTATCCGCTTTTGCAATGATATACAAGGGCTACTGTCTTAGGGGCAATCGTACAAGGGAGGGGAAAATGTCCGTATTCCGTTTTGCAAGAGGTTCGTCAAGAAGCTGGGAAGGAAGAAGAAGATGAGAACGAGAAGGAAGATGAAGAGGAGAAATGAAGACAGGGAATATAATAATAATAATAATAATAATAATAATAATAATAATAATAATAATAATAATAATAATAATAATAATAATAATAATAATAATAATAATTATTATTATTATTATTATTGTTATTATATTTTTATTTCATCATTATAAATAAAAATAATAATAATAATAATAATAATAATAATAATAATAATAATAATAATAATAATAATAATAATAATAATAATAATAATAATAAGAAGAAGAAGAAGAAGAAGAAAATGGTTATTTTTGCGCATAATAAAAGAAAGAACCAAATCTTAAAATCAATCTTAAAATGACAAGGAAAAAAATAAAAAATAATTTTATCAAGCATATCTAGAATAAGTCAAGATCTCACACCAAGACAAGTTTTAGAGATATCTGTCCCAAGGGTACAAAAGGATAATTGACACTAGATTTAGAAGGAATGCCACACCAGCAGGGAAAAAAAAGGTATAAAAATGATACACAAGTCAAAGAGAAAATACAGTCTTGCTCAGGTTTTTAAATATAAAATATTCACAGACTTGTGTCAAGTGAAGCCAGTCTAAGACGGATCTGAAGGCAAAACTGGGAGCACTCCTTTGCACGCAGACGTGTTCTCTCTCTCTCTCTCTCTCTCTCTCTCTCTCTCTCTCTCTCTCTCTCTCTCTCTCTCTCTCTCTCTCTCTCTCTCTCTCTCTCTCTCGCTGGATATGCAGGCAGATGTAAGCTGATTAGCTGACAGGGTATAAATATTCTTGGACATACAAAGGCAGACGAACATACTTCAACATTTTGGGTTTCTGAACTAATGCTTTTAAGACTCTGAGTTACTGCTTCTTCTCTCGTCTCTTCCTTGTACCTCTTCTTTTTATCCGTTTTTTTTTCTACTTTCTCATTAAAGAGAGAGAGAGAGAGAGAGAGAGAGAGAGAGAGAGAGAGAGAGAGAGAGAGAGAGAGAGAGAGAGAGAGAGAGAGAGAGTTTTTTTTTTTTTTTTTTTTTTAAGAGAGTTGTTGTTGGTTGGCGTTTCGTGTCACTGTTAATCTCCATTCCAATAGGGAATTAATAGTGAGGAGAGAAATCTGGTACATAGTTCACAATTTTTGGTTCCTGGAATATAGCTTTAGACGCGATTTACAGTCAGGCGTCACTCATTTTCTTCATCTTTTCCATCTTTTTTTTTATTCATCTTTAGGGAGACGGCTTTGAGACAACCAATATTGTCATAAGCGACGCCTAAGCTTCTATAGATATTGTTCCACCACCGACTCACACATCCATAGCACACTCAGTTTCTTTAAAGAATTGCTTATTGTTTATTTTTGAGGAATACTGTTTCATATACTGCCCTTGAATGAAATGTTTTCCTGGCTATTTAATAACGTCAACACCCTCCAAATGTATCTCTCCACTGCTAGGTACGGTACTC
>JAXCGZ010012437.1:0-22500 GCA_037179515.1 Halocaridina rubra | reverse complement strand
CTCTCTCTCTCTCTCTCTCCTCTTTTTTTTCACTCACTCTGTCTCTCTCCTCTCTTAATGGTAACACAATGTCATTGAAGATTTATGACAGAATCTAAAAAAAATTACTGTCAATTTACGTAAACATTAATGATTAGTAAATGTATAAGTTGTGTATTTTGTGTGTAAGATACTATTCATTTTATTTCTGCATAATTCATCCTTACATTTATACTGGGACTTCAGGTATGAGTTTTACTATATTTTATAGATACAAGTTTAGCAAGTTGTATTGCAGTTCTTTTGTGCGTATATATATTTGTTTTGTTCCGGGTTTACGTCACGGACTCCCATTTCAACCAAGGGCTAGGACGGTTGCCTTCTTGCGAAGGACTTGTTTGGCAGATGTAATCGTTACCCCTGAGTGCATGCCCTTGCTAACCTCAGACCGTGACGGGGCGCGAACCCTCGACCTGACGCCTCAAAGTCGCGGACGCTACCGCTTGAGCCAGGGTGACTACTTTGTGCGTAGATATATATATATATATATATATATATATATATATATATATATATAATATAATATAATATATATATATATATATATATATATATATATATATATATATATATATATATATATATATATATATATATATATTTCTTCCCGCGATCAGGATTGGAATCTGGAGCATATTTGACAATTCATCCAAGTGCTTCGAGTGGTACCATGTTTTAAATATAGAATACAAATGTACTCGAAAACTCGAACTCTAATCCGCTACAAGATACCTTCATACCAAACAGACTTAAGACGCCATATAATAGCATCATAATAAATGCTGTGAGCTACTCCTCCAAGGTCCTTGCTGGCAAACACGTCCAAATACACACGCACACAGATACAGTAATAGCTGTAAATGTACTGTAGAAATAGATTAATAAAAAAAGAACTGTAAATAAGTAATATTTGCATGCCGGGAAAGAAGAACTTATGTGCAAAATAAAGTATAAAATAACAGATTACTAATTGGAAGATACTGCTTGTAGATTTATGAATCCATATAAATTCAGGTATTATGGTAACTCTCTCTCTCTCTCTCTCTCTCTCTCTCTCTCTCTCTCTCTCTCTCCTCTCTCTCTCTCTCTCTCCTCTCTCTCTCTCTCTCTCTCTCTCTCTCTCTCTCTCTCTCTCTCTCTCTCTCTCAAGGATATTGCAGATAAATCTTTGTAATCCTCACCGAGATTAACGTCATGTAAGCTCCCTATACATGTATTTTTACCTTGTTTTCATAGCTAGATTTCTTGTATTCCAACTCCTCACTCTTATTCCCAGGTGTTTATGGAGTACCTTTTTTGTGGTATACAAGGTTGGATGTTTTGTATGCTGAACAAGTGTAGTCACCGTGGCTCAGGCGGTAGCGTTCGCGACTCTGAGGCGTCAGGTCGAGGGTTCGCGCCCCGTCACGGTCTGAGGTTAGCAAGTGCATGCACTCAGGGTAATGACTACATCTGCTAAAACAAGTCCTTCACAAGAAAGCAACCGTCCTAGCCTTTAGTAGAAAAGGGAGTCAGTGACGTAAAACCGGAACGAACAAACGTATGCTGAACAAGTAGGGACCGGTTGATTTTCATCAGAATATATGAATTCACTTGTATGTTTTGTATATATATATTTTTGTGAGTGTCAGAGAATTAAAAAATGAAATTGTTTTTTGTAGGTAACTACGAATTGTTTATATTGACAGTGCTATTCACAGAAGGCGAGTGAAGTGCTGTTTACAATAAACTAAGATAGTTTTGTTTATATCATACAATTTTCTCTTATTTACTGCTCATTTTATTAATATACGAGTATACTTGTCAAATACATGATCATGACACTCTATTACGGTCTTGTTATCACTTATTTACGTATACATATCATACATTATAAGATTAAGTGGAGGAAGACCTGCTACTTTTTCCTCATTACCCAATAAATGCTACATATTCATTGTCGATATTTCACATCGTAAACAAATTTTATGACGTGTGTTCTTGTTGTTCCGGTTTTACGTCACGGAGTCCCTTTTCAACCAAGGGCTAGGACGGTTGCCTTCTTGCGAAGGACTTGTTTTGGCAGATGTAATCATTACCCCGAGTGCATGCCCTTGCTAACCTCAGACCGTGACGGGGCGCGAACCCTCGACCTGACGCCTCAAAATCGCGAACGCTACCGCTTGAGCCACGGTGACTACTAAATTTTATGACGTGTGTATCAACCCTTTTAACACGGAGCACGAGGTACAAATTTTCTTGTTACAGAAGATTGTGTTACTGACCAAAACCTTGTGTGCAAGGTTCTCTGAAGGCTAAAGCTGTAAAGGTGGGTTTACACGGTCAATCGGTTCGTCGAACCGCGTTCGACGAACCGTTTGACCATGTAAACCCCCCTTAAGGTGTAGTGGAATACTGTCACGTTAGCGAATAGTATTATTGATTTCTCTCTGTCTCCTGTACACGCACACACCCACGTATGGTATAAACATAAGAAAAGGTGACTGCTCTCTGATACTATGAATGGTTTGTCTTAACGATACTTTAAAGGGGGGTTTACACGGTCAAACGGTTCGTCGAACGCGGTTCGACAGACAAGTATTTGAAGTGATGTTCGAACGTGTGAACGGGGTATTTGGTTGTCGAACACGTTCGACAAACGTGTTCGACAACCAAATACCCCGTTCACACGTTCGAACATCATTTCAAACACTTGCCTGTCGAACCGCGTTCGACGAACCGTTTGACCGTGTAAACTCCCCTTAAGGTGTAGTGGAATACTGTCACGTTAGCGAATAGTAGTATTTATTGATTTCTCTCTGTCTCCTGTACACGCACACACCCACGTATATGGTATAAGCATGAGACGAAGTTACTTCAATCTGATATTATGAATGGTTTGACATGACTATACTCTAAGACAGTAAACATGTTCCGGTTTTACGTCATGGACTCCCTTTTCTACCAAGGGCTAGACGGTAAGACAGTAAACATGTGCTTCCGAAAATCCATTTGGATGCTTTCGAAGAAAATCCGCAATTTTACAGTTGCAGTTATGGCCAATGGTGGGTTTTATCTAAAGGGGAGTTTACACGGTCAAACGGTTCGTCGAACGCGGTTCGACAGACAAGTGTTTGAAGTGATGTTCGAACGTGTGAACGGAGTATTTGGTTGTCGAACACGTTCCGTGTTCGACAACCAAATACCCCGTTCACACGTTCGAACATCACTTCAAACACTTGTCTGTCGAACCGCGTTCGACGAACCGTTTGACCGTGTGAACCCCCCTTAAGTGAAGAGAAGAGGTCCCACTGCCTCCCAAAGCTCATTCTCTTGCTCTCCTTCTCTACATCTTCTTCTTCTTCTCTTGAGGAAGAAGACAAGAATACCCTCCCTGTGTTCTACAGCGTGTCATAAAACTCGATTAATGAAGCAGAACGAAAGGACTGAGGTTAGTAAGGGCATGCACGCAGGGTAACGATTACATCTGCCAAAACAAGTCCTTCGTAAGAAGGCAACCGTCCTAGCCCTTAGTTGAAAAGGGAGTTCGTGACTTAAAACCGAATCCAACGAAAGGGTTTTTCCCTCCTTCGTATATTCCTATGCAAAATACCAAGGTTGTGCTTTGACTCGGCCGTTCCCTTTACAGGGTGAATTCTGGCCTTTCTGTATATATAAATGGGCTGTTGAAATTTATAAATGTCCGCACAGAATACAATACTTATCTAACAGTAATTAAAGGAGCAGATGTGATACTGGTCGTTACTTATGATCCTCTAAGCAGGAACTGACTGTAAATTTCCGGTGTTACGTCACGGACTCCCTTTTCTAGCAAGGGCTAGGACGGTTGCCTTCTAGCGAAGGACTTGTTTTGGCATATGTAATCGTTACCCTAAGTGGATGTCCTTGCTAACCTCAGACCGTGACGGGGCGCGAACCCTCGACCTGACGCCTCAAAGTCTCGGACGCTACCGCTTGAGCCACGGTGACTACTAGGAACTCACTGTAATATCATGATGTAATTTATTACTAATCCATAGTTTTCAACACGACAGGACGTTATCCTTATTGAAGAAATAGTAAATCTATGATTAAGTATCAATTTTTTCACTGAATTACTGGCTAGAAGATACTGATGCAATTTTTATGTAAGCAGTGGTCTTGTCTGGGCACATCGACCCCACATAAAAGTGGGAAAAGATGTAGTCGAAGAAGAAGTGGTCTTGTCTAGGCTACATTCATAATAATATTTCACATTTAAGTTTGATGGTATTAGTTTTTTTGTTCCGGTTTTACGTCGCGGATTCCCTTTTCAACCAAGGGCCAGGACGGTTGCCTTCTTGCGAAGGACTTGTTTTGGCATATGTAATCGTTACCCTGAATGCACGTCCTTGCTAACCTCAGACCGTGATGGGGCGAGAACCCTCGACCTGACGCCTCAGAGTCGCGGGCGCTACCGCTTGAGCCACGGTGACTACTTGGTGCTATTAGAAGTAGTTGTAGTTAATTATTGACCACGTCTTTGCATCAGAGACCAGTATATGTTGTGTTTTGAAGGATTTTACCGCGGAATAGCCAGTTTTCTAATAGCTAGCTCGGAATAGCTAGCGGAAGTGATTAGATAGTATTCGAATAGCTAGTTTTCGTATAGCATGTAATAGGGAAAAGTTGTTAGTTGAATGGCCAATTTTCTGGTAATAAGTAGTTGGTACTCTGAATTGAATAACCTAACCCAACTCAACCTAACGTAAGGTAACTTACTAGCCAGCTAGCTAACAACTGACTAACTGAATAGGGAGAAGTTGTTAGTTGAATGGCCAATTTTTCTGGTAATAAGTAGTTGGTACTCTGAATAGAATAACCTAACCTAACCCAACTCAACCTAACGTAAGGTAGCTATCTAGCCAGCTAGCTAACAACTGACTAACTGAACCTAATCTAACCTAACATTTGTGCCAGTTTAATGGTAGAAAAGGTGTAATTATTCAAATGCAATAGTTTCTGTTCATATACTAGCTACTGCGAACAACTAGCTTTAGTAGTACTAGCTGTGCTAACGCTAGGTATTCCCTGTCACAAGATTTTCCGAAACTAGCAATTCCGTTTTCAGTCATTCAACAGTGCACCCGTACTGAAATTGTGACCGAGTAGTATCTGTAGATGAAGGAAAGAACACACACACACACACACACACACACACACACACACACACACACACACACACACACACACACACACACACACACACACACACACACACACACGCACGCACGCACGCACGCACGCACGCACGCACGCACGCACGCACGCACGCACGCACGCACACACACACACACACACACACACACACACACACACACACACACACACACACATATATATATATATATATATATATATATATATATATATATATATATATATATATATATATATTAAGATATATCTGTACAGTAACACACAAGTTTAGTTTATTAAGAGGAGACTCCTTATACACACACACGCACACACACACACACACACACACACACACCACTCACTCACGCACACACACACACACACACACACACACATATATATATATATATATATATATATATATATATATATATATATATATATATATATATATGTAGTGTTAGGTCTAGGACAAAAGGAAATAAGTTTTATTTGAAAAATAGGATGGTAATTAGGAATATTCAGTAAGAAGGTTTTAATATCAGTGTGGATAATAAATAGAATGCGTTGAGAGAGGATGTTGGCATTGATAAAACTTGGGGGCATTTCAGAAGTGAACAAAGTATGTGGAAGTATTTTTTTCTCCAGTACTCTTCTTATGTGACATTATTATTATTATTATTATTATTATTATTATTATTATTATTATTATTATTATGGTGTTAATATTGTTTTGTAATTATTATCACTAGTCACTGGTATTACTTATATATTGCTCTATGGAACAAGCTTCCCGATTTATTCGAACGCATAGCCCCCCCCCATTCCAGGGTTAAGGGTTAGTGAAAATGGAGTAAAAGATATGTCTTTTTGATAAGCTTTCAATGACGTGAATCAGTTAGTGGTACATATTAAAAAAAAATACTAATAGATAACGCGTTATTAGTCTCTCATTAAAACCTTTTTTTTTATGAAGTTTTAAAAGACGTATTTGCTTGTTATCAAAGCACCTTTGACGTTATTATATTCGAAAGGGAATGTTTGGCACCTTGGCACCCTACCTGTGTCATGCATTGACGTGTTTGGACGTCATAAAAAGATTTGGAGTCGTATTGATGTAATTTTTATGTATCCAACCAGTGGTCTTGATCATGACCTCTATGTGTTAATGAGTTGTTGCACGCAAACATGGTTCACGTTCGTGTGGCTCATGTCTGTGTTTAGCGTATATTCGTGTTTTATGAACATTTATTGCGTTTTATGGTCTTATAGCCCTGTAGCATACTATAGGTAAGCTTAGTAAAATTGACGATCCTAACACTATGTAAACTCATAATTTGGCCCGATTTCTTAAACAGTGTAAGCCTAGGATACCGTATTGTTGGTTAGCTAGACACACAAATCGATTTTATAAACGCATCTGACGGGGTTCTGTGTATGGCTAGGATCCCATGTGGGATCCTAGCCATACACAAAACCGCGTCAGATGCGTTTATGAAATCCATTTGTGTGTGCCTAGCTAACTAACAATATGGTATTCTAGGTTTACACTGTGTAAGAAATCGGGCCTAGGATCCCGTACGGGATCCTAGCCATACACAGAACCGTGTCAGAGGGGTTTATAAAATCCATTTGTGTGTGTCTAGCTAACTAACAGTATGGTATCTTAGGTTTAAGCTGTTTAAGAAATCAGGCCTTTGTCGTAGGGATTGTTTCGTCTTTTATTGGTAAAGTAATATTCTATCCTTCTGCCTTAGCTGTTTCTCCCTTTAATTGGGGGGTAGCCGACATAAAAAAAAAACAATGAGGGGATTACTTTGCTCTATGGGCAATGACGAGGGAGCTAGCGACCGTTCAGATGGCACTGCTGGAGTGCCACAGCCCATCCTCGTGGCTCTTCCACAACCTGTGTCGCTTCACAAATGCCAACTCCCTTACTGCCCCTGCCACAGGGCTACCTCTGTAAGATGCATCCCCGTGGTAACAGCAGATGCCCATCAGAGCTGCGTCACAATCACTCGCCACTCATTCCTATTCCTAGCACTCTCGCTTGCTTCCCTCCCATCCATCCTTCTATCATTCAGGGCTCTCTTTACTCCATCCATCCACCCAAACCTAGGCCTCCCTCTACATTTCTCCTATCAACTCTCGCATTCATCACCTTTTTCAGCAGTCTTTCATCATCCATCCTCTCCACATGGCTAAACCATCTCAGAACATTCATATCTACTCTGGCTGCCAATTTTCTCCTCACACCTGTTCTTGCTCTCACCACTTCATTCCTAACCCTATCCAACCGAGATACACCAATCATACTCCTCAGGCATTTCATCTCAAACACACACACACACACACACACACACACACACACACACATGGCTGGCTCTAGAACTAGAGGTCATAGTTTGAAGCTTCGGAAGAAAACTTGTTTGCAGGATGTAAGGAAATACTTTTTCAGTGTAAGAGTAGTTGATAATTGGAATTCGCTAAGCGAGGAGGTAGTTAATGCTACCTCAATCCATAGTTTTAAGGACAGGTATGATAAGTATCACTAAGTCTAAAAATGGAACCGATCAGGAGACGGGAAGATACGAGCTTTGGGCTCTTTCCCGTAAACACAATTAGGTAATCAATTAGGTAATCACACACACACACACACACACACACACACACACACACACACACACACACACATATATATATATATATATATATATATATATATTATAATTATTAATTCTTTCTTTCAGTTCTCTGTTATTAATTGTAGCTCTTATAAAAAAAAAAAAGATGACCTCTCCGCACAAGTTACATTCAAAATATATTCTGGGTGTAAAGTTTTTGTTTGATCGTGAATTCTCAACTGGACTGTATTTGCTGTATTGCTGAAAGAATGAAGTTTTGGAAAGTTAATATTTGTGCCAGGTGTCAGTTTTAATGTTTTACACCTATATTTGTTGAAGGTAATTGCACTGTTGGAGAGAGAGAGAGAGAGAGAGAGAGAGAGAGAGAGAGAGAGAGAGCTGAGCTTTCGACAAGTCAATGTCAAATGATTTTTCCACTCACGAGAAAGAGCTAGTGACATGTAAACAAACCATTTGGGCTTTCATATGCTTTACATGCAGAAACAACAGTGAAAATTGCTTTGTTTATATAGCTCTTATGGACGTCTATGGTTTGGTTAATGACTATTATTTTTCTATTTAAGATATTTATTTTTTGTTTTATTCATTTGCTACGCACTTTTATACATGCATATACGCATGTCCTTATTCCCCCTTGCAAGGGGAGTGGCCACGCCATGAAACGCACATTCATCACGATCCACACATACCTCAACCACTCTTCTTAGCTCCTTTAGGATAAAGGGTTGCCACGTTTCCCCCCTTCCACCCTGCTAGGGTCATCCACAGTGTAGGCAGCCAAAGATATTCTACAATGAGACCCGACAGCCGCAGCTGGTTTACCGCCACCGCTTCTTTACATGACAACTCCCCTCACACCCATCCATCAAAGTTCATTGAGCTAGCAGGTGCGAGAAATCCCTTTGGCCCACGTCATCTGTGCACAATCATCCTCCACTCATTCCTATCTCTTGCATGCACTCTTCCCTGTTCCACTGACATTCCACATGCATTCAGTGCCCTTTTCACGCCATCCATCTATCTCTTTCTAGGTCTCCCTCTTGACCTAACTTCAATCACTTCTGCACTCCACACTGTCTTCACAATTTATTCATCACTCATCCTTTCCATGTGTCCAAACCAACTCAACACTTTCTTATCTAACCTATCCGACAGCTTCCTTTCTACACCCATTCTTTTCCTGACATCCTCATATCTTACTCTATCTATTCTAGATATACCATTCATACTTCTCAAACACCTCATCTCCATTACATTCAACGTGTTCCTCTCATCCTCTCTTGCATTCCAACTCTCTACTCTATACAATGCTGTCGGCACAATAATACCTTCATATTAATTTCTGTTCGTTTATTTTCCAAGCTTAGCTAATGCCTCCGAGTACATTTGCAACTTAGTCTAATTAATATAGTCACTATAATAATTTGATAGTGTTTTCTGCATGGAGAAGTTACAATTTTTTATAACGTATCCATTAATATGAGTTAATAAAAATATAAAATTATCTGGGCATAATTGATAATAGTAGCAATAATCATATAGTATAGAAAAGGCTTGCTATTCTCTTATAGTAGACACATGTTATACTTCTCTTCATAAATTTAAATATTCCTTAAATTGATTCATATCGCTTTCATGAAAAAATATCTCTCAAAGTAATAATGAGTGAACGCTTGACAGCCCATGTCAACAACTTTTCAACATATCATGTGTCCCTTTTTTAAGCTGTCGGGTTTGGAGACCTTACCTCTGTATTCTCTTTTAAAGCAGCTTTGATAATAAAAGTTGCTCTCATATGCCCTACTCTTTCTACATGTCCTTAGAACTAAATGAGCCATTTGTGCCGCTCTCTTCACTAAGCTTGACTCTAGATGCAGGCATACCTAAGTATTCTCTTAAAGGTGTGGACTGACTTTGTGAATAGAGTGAGAGAGCTACGTACTGTATTTCGGTTTCGGCTTTACATAAGTGGCATATGTATTTTTGAATAGATTTCTTTGACAAGTATCTGAATAGACACTTTATATCTGGCTGTATCTGACAGATAGTCATCCTGATTCACAGTTCAACTGGCATTCTTCTATGGAGGAAGATCAGGCATAATGTTGAAACTGAAATATTTTTCATCCTTTCCTTATCCAGGTTTAAATTCAACATGTTTACATATATTTGACATTTCTCACGTCTTCCAATTATCTTAACACTTCATTTATTTAGCCTTCATCAGAGTTTCCTGGAGCAGTTTTGGGTTTCGTTGAAGATTCCTAAAAAAAAAAAAGTACTCGCTATTCACCTTTTAAGACCATACCATTATCGTGAGAAGTGTTGATTCAGAACACAGCGCCACCTGTAAGAATAGTTTGCTATACTAAGTGCAGATGTAATGATAGTAGCAACCCTTATAATTATCATGGGTTTATGTTTGTGTGAATCTATTCTTAATGTAGAGTTTTCAGATGCACTTAGACAATCATAGATAAAGTAGTGTGCTTATATACAATTAAGCTTTTATTCTTTCTTTTCATAAACTCGCTTTACTTACACTCATCTAGTATCCAAATACTCTCTCCTGAACCTTCTTTATTGGAGATCATTCTTAAACGATTTTTGTGTTCAAGAGTGCGATCTGTAAGGCCTACAGTCCTCTGATCCACTTTTGTGGAAATTAAAACTTTCGTAGATCTCGTGTGATGACTTACCGTTGAAGATTTTATTTTCATTTCCTATTTACCTGAGATTAGTTTGCTTTTAAGTATTTGGATATGCATTTATCTTCCATAGATAATCTATGCGCAGAGTCAATTGTGATTATTGATGTCAACTGAGATCATCCTTTACTTTGTTCACCTCTAAATTACATTGTGTGAATCTGATTAAGCATTGATGAGCTATCTTCCCCATAGCGTCCGCGACTCTGAGGCGTCAGGTCGAGGGTTCGCGCCCCGTCACGGTCTAAGGTTAGCAAGGGCATGCACTCAGCGTGACGTAGGGGATTCGTTATCCCATTTAAATGACACCACTTTGTAAGATAGTATCCCACCGAGTGTCACCACTGACGTAGGGATTTCCTCCTACGTTATATACTTATAATTATGGTAGCGTGGTTGGTGAAAATACGTAAGGATTTATATTCGTTTATTCTTATTTTAACATCTATGTACTCAGAGCTCCTATTACTACAGTTCCTGTTACGACTAATTCCTGAGTCCTACCCCCAAGAGGGGGAGGCTAACTCAGCTGTACTGTGTTAACTCTGCTGCTGGCAAGGCCCGGTCTCTAACTCTAACTAACTGTGTCTGCCCTGGGTGGTTCTTGAAATACCCCCAGGGGCAGGGCGTGGCTTGACATCCAATCCTGCCAATGAAATCAAGTGACATCTAGTCCTGCAAATCAAAGCCAGGTTCGAAGTGGAGTCCCTCCTACTTCCGGGGTCAGAGCGTGGCTATTGGGCATCTCTCCAGGGCATGTACATACGTACGGGCCACATGTTTGTGTTTCTTGTGGTTTAGGAAATGGCTAACTTCCTGGCCTTTCCTACCTCTCCAGGTACTCGATGCCAGATCCTAAGTCTCATGGTTCCGGTCATATATCTCCTTGACACTTTCTACAAACATTGGCCGTACCGCAGAAAACAAGCCTCCCACATTAGTTCCAGGTGCCTAGCCATAAATCTTGGTGGTCCCATGGGAAACATGGTCTGCACCCAAAACTCAATAAAAGTGAGGGCATGTAATAAAATATCTGTGCCCTCGACCAACCGTTACCCCTCAAGATTTGTTACAAGTTTCAGATTCTGGCTTCAGCATGACGGACTGGCTTCAGCATGACGGAAGTCATACGACATCCCTCCCAACCAAAACTGAAATATCTCTTATTTCAGTCGAAGCATGGGCTAATTTTCCGAGAGCTCTTGGACATATCCTAGCTAACATTAGTTTACAATAGAAATGGGGCCGAATTATTTAAGCTATTTTCTAAGAATTCCTATTTCTATGAATCCTAAACAAATTACACAAACATAATATATATATAGTATAATTTCAGTGTGTAACTAATATCAAACATTAATTAAGATCAAAAGTCAGTTTAAATCAAAACATTAATTCATCTACTTCTCTCGTTTCTTTAAAAGACAAAATTGAGTTAATTACAGTAGAATTATGACTCATTTAGAACATTAGCAAACAATTAAGTAGAGTATTAGCATGTATAAACATGTAAAATGCAATAGACCATAACATCAATAGTAATTTCTATAAGAAACCTTATCTTATAATTTCTACTCTTATTGTTACTATGGGCATTAATTTATTTTATAATTTGGCCTTAAAACTACTCCTGAAACAAAACATGTTTTACTGTGTGTAAAGTCGAAACATTTACTATTTCGATATGCAATTACTATTCAGAGACCAATGGATAGGAGAACTTAATGGACACAAAGATTAAATCATAATTCAAATAATAATAATGCTAAAACAAAACACTAATATTATTTAAGCAGAAAAACAACTTATTAATCTTAGTTCAAATCATACAATTTATCAACGGCACTTATTCAAAACTATATCTAAGGGAGACCGAGTTTTTCGCTTAAAATTATCTTAAAGCTAGTAAAACAAAACAAAAATAAAAATAAAAATATTTTGTCGTTTAGCACAGTGGACAAAGACGGTGGGGACATTTTCTTTCCCATTTTTTCAGTTCTAATACGGGGGTAACTTTAATTAACTAATAAGGGATTCTTAAATACCCTTCTTTCTCTCTTCACTAAAGTTTGGACATGTATACGGATTATTTTTCTTTCTCGTTTACGTGGCTTCTAAAGGTATTATTAAAATATTTTAAAATATTTCTGTGTTTCTTTTCCTCTCTTTTCACTACAGTTATGACATGTATGGGGATCTCCTTGTTTCTGGGATTTCATCAAGATTACATGGTTTTTTAAAGTAGTTTAAAACTTTTATTTTTTTTTAGGACTGTTCTCTCTTTCTAGGACGACTTATTTTCCCTGTCTAGGACGACTTTTAATTTCTCTGTCTAGGACGACTTTTGTTTTCTCTGTCTAGGACGACTTTTAATTTCTCTGTCCAGGACGACTTTTAATTTCTCTGTCCAGGACGACTTTTAATTTCTCTGTCCAGGACGACTTTTAATTTCTCTGTCTAGGACGACTTTTAATTTCTCTGTCTAGGACGACTTTTATTTTCTCTGTCTAGGACGACTTTTACTTTCTCTGTCTAGGACGACTTTCATTTTCTCTGTCTAGGACGACTTTTATTTTTTCTCTGTCTAGGACGACTTTTGTTTTCCCTGTCCCTTGCTCATGAATTCTTGCTAGGTGCGATTCCACGGTTTCCCTCGGGGATTCTATTTTTTTCACTCCCCCGCCGTCCTTGCTGCAGGCCCAGGTTTGTTGCCATATCTCCGTTACTCGGATAGGCAAGACAAAAAGGAAGGATTCGGCACCTCTCTAATCCTTCCAGCCCGGCTTCCTCGTCCCGCCCTCGGCCGATCTTGACTAAGACCACCACGCAGGAGACCTGCAACGTCACAGCGATTCTCTTCCGTACGGCCATCCACACGTACCTTCGAAGCAGATCTCGGGATGAAAATTTGAACCTCTGTCACTACTACAGTTGTAAGAAAGGTTCCCTATGACTTCAGGGTACCAACAATGGCCATACGTTGGTAATCGAGGCTATACTTTGCCTCCCCTGCAACTGCAAGTGATTGCAATCTCTATTCAATGGGCACTAGGGACTTGTCTGAGCGGACAAAATCTAAAGACTTTTAGAACTTGCAGGTCGGGGCTGCCTAGGAATAGGGTGGTAATGGAAGGTATGTGTCTACACAACTAGATTATTATTCCAAGATACTTAGGGCTTAGCAACTGCTACATAGTATTACTCTACTATAAATGTCAAAAAGAACAATCATTAAATGCTGAGAAAAGCCACTAAAGAAACATTCTTATTAGCAGTGGCTACAATAACATCAAGTATGAATTCAGTTAAAAGATACAAATCATCGGGTTACTGCTGATTTCATTTCAAAAATAATAATTAGCAACAGGCCATTGAGAGATAGCAACAATATCAGTCAACATAATAACATTACTAATAATCATGATCAAAAAATAAGAATAATAAACAATAAAAATAAATATACTAAATCAGAAATATCAATATATATACAATGGAGACTGGCATTCAGAAGTAAGAACAGAGTTCTATACTTATACTCCATAGTAATGCTCATTCTAACACAGTCTCTTTTAATATTTAAATTCCTGCTGTCATAATCAATGTATATATATAGAGCATAAGTGGCAACTCGCTGGCTCCACAATTTGTCAATGGGAGTTCTATCTATTCTCTAAACAGTTGCGACATGTGGCAAAAATATTTATGCAAATGGCGGTACTACCGATGTCTTATCAGTATTTATGCAATAACATCATGCAACAATCTATTGACTGCAATGAAATGTAGGCACAATTATCGCCTAGCTTCGCTGGAAAAAACACACAAAAAAAAAATCAAAGACAGCAACGTTCTTTTAGCATTGAACGGAGCCTCTGTCAGGCTCAGAGTCGAGTGAAAGGTAGGAGAGAGAGAGAGAGAGAGAGAGAGAGAGAGAGAGAGAGAGAGAGAGAGAGAGAGAGAGAGAGAGAGAGAGAGAGAGAGAGGCTGGGCGACCGTGAAATACGTTGCGGTTTCCACTCACAAGTCAGCTGAGATGGGCCTCTGTCTTTTACTTGTACTGAAAATAAAAAATTGTCGCAGAGTATCTCTAATAATAAAATAAATAAACAAATGAACGTGAACAAACGTTAGCAATGACTATCGATAGAGTCTTACGTTTATTGTCAGCGGCTATTCTCATTCCCTCATTAACAAAAACAAAAGCAAAAAGAACTTAGTGTACAACTGCAGAACTGTCGAAGCATAAATCCATTCCTTTCTGTTTAATCTTGATAAGGACTTTACTGTAACAGCATACACATCCTCGTCTATAATGACAATTCTTTTCTTGCTATAAATCAGAGGGTTGAGTCGGAGCGCACCCACTCTGATGAAATTAAAACAAAAGATTAAAATCATATGTGACAATATCTTACTACTATCAACAAAAGTACAAATATCTTTTTCTTAACAGACGCCTTATAACGACTTAAATATCATTAATTTTAAATTTAAAACTCGGCAAATAATCCCTAATAATCTCAATTATCTTTAATTAGCTCAATTGTAATCTAAAATTCATGAAAATGATAGGGATTAACCATAGTTATCTCTAGATAATCTTCTCAAAACTCTTTAAGTAAGATTTTAAAGATTTCTTCAATACAAAAACTATATAACAAAAAACGGGAATCTGAAAAAATATAAAAAGTCTGTCCCTGTGTATGCAATAATAAAAACAAAAAGTATATTTCATTAGCAACAGTAAAGAATGCATTTTGCTTAAACTTCAAAATCTCGTACGGAGTTGTACATAAACAATTCAAACATAAAATATATATATTCTTTTACTATCTCGAATTTGACTTATAACTGCTCTCTCAAATACGGGATACAGCTGTGTAACATTCTTGTTGTCATTTCGTGTCAGCTCTCACTCTTTATGACCAAGCCGAAATAATTTTGATAAAACATTATCATGGCTAAAACTCGCAAAGTTTTATTTTATCAATCTAACATATCTCTTCAGACAGATAATGTATATACTGCAGCTAGCAAAGAAAATAAAGAATCATTCATAGATTCACGTCCTTTATCACGTAACATCTATCTTGGAATCTCTCGGAAATCGAATAATAATCTCAATGGCGGAGTAGGGGACAAAACAAAAATAAAACAAACTTGGCATTTCAACCATATCTGGGCAGGTGGAGAATTACTTTCTCAAACATATCCCTCACTAGATATTGCAACAGCGCATCACCTCCCTTAAATACACTCTGATATGGCATGCAGAAGGGCCTGGCGGAGCAGTGGAACGATCCTCGCAGAGACTCCCCAATCGTGCTTCCTAACGGTGCTTTCCGCGATTTCACCCCCTAGAGCAACCCCCCCATTATACCCCCAGTCATTCATACTCATTCGCTATCACATTCGCTATATCACTTTCAAGACAATCATCCCCTTTCTGTAAAATTCCCTTTTATTTACAACGTTGGTTTTCCTTTCCCTTATCTCTCTGAAGGAGAGTAACGGTGAAATCTCGGCTGAGCCGCGCGGTCACAGACTTCCTCACCAGTCCTAAGTCCCATTCTAACGAACAAACAAACATTCTACTCCCTTGAAGCTACGTTTGGGTGACACTGAAAAACCTTCCCTATTCTAGGACAGCACAAATTCCTCTAATTTACTCTTACTTTCGCCTGCATAGCGCGAAATAAAAAACTCATCTCTAAACAATATCACAAAATTTCTTATTCTTCAAAAATAAAATGCCACACACGTATCGTAGTATTAATTCCCCATCATCATAACACAAAAAGAACGATCTGTCATTTATGTCTTTCTTTCGCTAAAACATTCCTCCCGCGGAGAAAAAAACAAAAAAAAGAAAAAAAACTTAAAAACAGGCGCAATCTTAACACTCTATTTCTTACGCTTTAAGAAATTTATATAAAAATGATTTTACACGTACTTTAAAATATCAAGGATCAGTACAATTACTACAGATTTACAATAACGAGGTTGGGAGATCGAATAGTCACTTCCACATTCCCTTCTCGAAAATCACACGTGTTCTAAGTAAAACCTTAAAAGCAGATTCAAGTATATTACTCGCTATAATTCTTACACTTAAGAAATTAATATACTGTAATAGTGATTTCACCTTCGTTAAATTTGTCAATTAAAAATCGATACATTCGCGTTCTTAAAATTCAATCTACGCATTAATACAAATAAATGGAACACACTTCCAACGCAAATTCTTTATATTACTCAAATTATAACAAAAAACGGAGTTTATTACTGCTTATAGCTATTAGTACAAATTATCCATGTTAGTAATGGGTACAGAAATTCTACTTTTATCAACTTATTAATCGCCACACCCCTTATAAGCGGGTTGGCTGAGTCAAAGCATAATTACAAGATAAAATGGCGGCGTCCACCGACCTCAATTTCTTTTACTAATTGTCCCATTACTCACTGGATACAGATCACAAGTACTTAGCTATTTTAAGGAGGTGGTCCTGAAGAACTTCATGGCAGAAGGCAAGGAAGGAGGGGGTTCTCCTTCTTCTCTTCGAGTAAAATCGACGAATCGCCGTCTTCTTGGTCGGATCCGGCAACTTATACTTCTTGTAATGGGCATTTTCACTCAATGCTCCGGTCACACTTCGGCTTACTAAGAAATATCTTAGGAATAGTTCCTTCAAAGTTTTATAATATTCTCTATTTGAGCACTCGTCACTTCTCATCCGCAGACCCAAGTATTTCAGGAAGTCGGTCGCGGGAATTATGGACGGACATTCACGGTCTTTTACATTTGCGCCGTCGAGGTATAAAAGTGAATTTTTGACTCGAGGCGTCTTTACAACCAGGGCACGGGGTGGGGGCCTTGCCAATACGGAGGCGGGGGAGAGTGGCTGGATCTCATAATATGATACTGTAAGTGAAGGGGGAGCTCTGACTTTCTCGGTGTCACTCTCTCACTGCTGGTAAGCGTCTTGAAGTTTCTTCACTTGTACTTTTCTTCCATAGATGCTATATATTTTTTTATACTTCTATTTTTTTTTTTCTTCTTTCTCTTCGGTAAAGTGTCGGCGTGGATTGATCCCACCGCTGCCACCACTGACGTAGGGGATTCGTTATCCCATTTAAATGACACCACTTTGTAAGATAGTATCCCACCGAGTGTCACCACTGACGTAGGGATTTCCTCCTACGTTATATACTTATAATTATGGTAGCGTGGTTGGTGAAAATACGTAAGGATTTATATTCGTTTATTCTTATTTTAACATCTATGTACTCAGAGCTCCTATTACTACAGTTCCTGTTACGACTAATTCCTGAGTCCTACCCCCAAGAGGGGGAGGCTAACTCAGCTGTACTGTGTTAACTCTGCTGCTGGCAAGGCCCGGTCTCTAACTCTAACTAACTGTGTCTGCCCTGGGTGGTTCTTGAAATACCCCCAGGGGCAGGGCATGGCTTGACATCCAATCCTGCCAATGAAATCAAGTGACATCTAGTCCTGCAAATCAACGCCAGGTTCGAAGTGGAGTCCCTCCTACTTCCGGGGTCAGAGCGTGGCTATTGGGCATCTCTCCAGGGCATGTACATACGTACGGGCCACATGTTTGTGTTTCTTGTGGTTTAGGAAATGGCTAACTTCCTGGCCTTTCCTACCTCTCCAGGTACTCGATGCCAGATCCTAAGTCTCATGGTTCCGGTCATATATCTCCTTGACACTTTCTACAAACATTGGCCGTACCGCAGAAAACAAGCCTCCCACATTAGTTCCAGGTGCCTAGCCATAAATCTTGGTGGTCCCATGGGAAACATGGTCTGCACCCAAAACTCAATAAAAGTGAGGGCATGTAATAAAATATCTGTGCCCTCGACCAACCGTTACCCCTCAAGATTTGTTACAAGTTTCAGATTCTGGCTTCAGCATGACGGACTGGCTTCAGCATGACGGAAGTCATACGACAAGCGTAAGGATTACATCTGCCAAAACAAGTCCTTCGCAAGAAGGCAACCGTCCTAGCCCTTGGTAGAAAAGGGAGTCCGTGACGTAAAACCGGAACAACAACAACAACAACCTAATAGGTTCTTGTGTATAGTAGAGTACCCGCCATCCTTCAATGCCGCTCATATGCCATGCGCATTTTGATGTTTTATCAGCTTTATTACCTGCAATAGTAAAACCTTTTTATTATTATTATACAAATTGTAATAGGCGTATTGATTAGAATTATTTACACGAACACCGTCCTCTCTAATTATTATTATTATTATTATTTATTTATTTATATATTTAAGAATTATCCGCTTTTTTCATCCATGGGACCAGCCGCCTGTTGCGAAACTACAGTTGGAGGTCTTTTGGATTTAAGTAATATTGTCCGGGACAGTTCGATCTTAAAGTCTTCCTTCAGTTACGGTTCTTTTTCTATGCCTACATCAGCGCCGAATATTCTTGGATATTTGTCATACATCTTTTAATATCCCATCACATCTGACAAGTCATTACACTCTCCATCTCTGTCTTTCTTTTCTTTATGGTTTTTTCGTGCCTAAGCCCGATGAGAGCAATTTTTTTTTATTTGTTTTTGGTCCATCCTGGTATCACACTCAAATAAAAAGCTATCTCTATGATTTGCATGGGGGGGGGGGTTTCTTTTCCTGTTTCTTCTCCCCCCCTCTTCTTCCTCTCCCTATTGTTATGACTGAAATAATCTCATAATCAAAAGTAGGTTTTTCTTTGTATGATCTGCCTTTGGATGCCTGTTGATAAATTATAGTCCCTGCTGAGTAATCTGGTTTATCGTTGTTACGATTTCATGCATTAGTATGGCTGTCATATGTTATCTCTCTGATAACACAGTTGACATATTATAATGGTACGTCATATCTTAGTTGCCACTCCTAATAAGATATCATGACCAGTTATACAATTAAAGGAGTGTCAGTGCTTTACCTTTATATTCACTCAGCATTAGAGAAAATTCTATCATATTATCATATTTACGTAATATATTTTTCTGTAATGGAAATGATATCCATTCGGCAGATGTTATTGCATAAGCCACTCAAGGAATATACTACTCAGGTCTTTTGATTCACTCGCCTACCTCCTGTCCTCTCCTTCCTAAGAAACTGTTTAGCATTTACTTTTTATTTATAGCGACTTCTGAGCATCAAATAGTCTTAGGCTTAAAGATTACCATCCTGCCTAAATGTCTCAAGTTTTTCACACTGTGGCTCCTGGTTCTAAACCCATATCAAAGTGTCATTCCCTATCCTCAACTTCAAAGTCGTAGAATTCAAAAACTTTCCATATACCGTTTTTTCTTGTGGCAGTGACTGTTGATGGATGGGAGTCGTTCAGCCTTTCCTCATACCAGAATTAGATTTCATAGACCCTTTTTTCAGAGGATTCCTTCTTACTCAAGGATAGTTCTTATTTAATTTACATAATGCTTATAATCATTACTTTGAAACATATCTAAAATCTGGCTTTGTTTGCTAAGAATGTGTGCTTTTGGCTGTCCTTATACTACTGACATGCGTTTCTTGAGACAGATCTGGCAATATGAGTGTTTTCTAGGTCTTTTCCAGTCTCAAATTTTACTAGTATATGTTCTATTTATGGGTACTTAAAGCTGGAACCTGTCGCCCTTGTGGCATTTTAATTACTTTACAGTTTATATGATTAAGCCTCATCATCCATTTACTAGACCATTCCTTATATGATAGGAATATCCAAAATATCTTTACCACTGTTATTGTCTTTTGTTCTTAAACAAATTTTGCATCGTCGTCAAGCTTTATCAGAAAATATAGGGTGGTACATAACCTTGCTACAGGGATAAGGAGAATGCTGTGTAGTGTACTTTTTTTTTTTGAAGCTTTATTCTTTATTCTTTTCTAAAGATGGTTTGCTGATTGACTTGCCCTATGGCTTTCAAACTTTGAGACAACGAAGCTATTTGTGTTGTTTACCGAATCTGCCCAAATGCCAATATCGTGAGGGCATGAAAGATTTAGCTACTTTCATTTCCCGGAAGTGGATCACCTTAAAATTGGTCTGAATGGAATATTTGGTTGCTATTACAAGAGATGTGGTAACTTGGAAATTACCTTTAGCCCTGGTGCACTAGAAAACTTCTCCCAGGAAAGCAATAGAATCATTGCAAAATCAAGAGATCGACTCTGATCTCTTTAAGCCGCTGCTTCGATCTGCAGGCTGTACAAGGCGTGCGAAGTTTCCACTCTAAATAATGGTGGCATAATATATCTCCATTGTTTTAGCAATGCTTTGATGTAATAACTTTGCACTATTACACGTTTTTTTTCCCTTAGCAACAGGTTATGCGCCAATCAGTACATTTACATCCCCAGGCAGATCCTCCTTACATATATAGAATAATAGAAATGGGCCTAATACCGACCCATAGCATACCTTCTGATTATCTTCATTGAAACATAACATGTGTTTTGCTGCTCCTTTGCTCTTTCCCGCCTTCATAAGGATTTATCCACTACATTTCCACCTAGTCTTTTTATGACTTGAAGGTTCGTGATAAGTCACATGTGTGGACTTTTACTGAACTCTTTCCGAAAATCTAGGAATATGCAATCATTCCCTCCCTCTCTTCTTCTTCTTCTTCTTCTTCTTCTTCTTCTTCTTCTTCTTCTTCTTCTTCTTCTTCTTCTTCTTCTTCTTCTTCTTCTTCTCCTCTCTCTCTCTCTCTCTCTCTCTCTCTCTCTTTTTTTTTTTTTTTTTAGATGAGGCTTACTTTTCGAGAAAAGTTAACCGAACATTGTCTCGCTGACATAGGCTAACTTACTCTAAGTGCATTTTCTGTGGTTTTACATTTTCCTCCAGTCTATACTAGTTTGTGAAAGTAGTTTGCAGCTGATGGTTGATTATCTCATCCTTTTTTTAAGATAGGTGCAGTGTTTACTTGTTACATCACCAAGGAATCTCCTAAGAATTATGCAATTTCCAGAAATTATGCATATCCTAAGAAAAATAAAAAAGAAATGCTTACTTTTACACATGGGGGTATATCATCATTCTCACTCACTCTTTACACGTGTAGTTTCACTCTTATTTTGTCTACATGAAAAGGTAATTTTCCATTACAACTGCTCAGATTCCCTCTTCTCCATACTGAGGGGTGGTGTATACCATACTGTAAATACTGACAGAAACTCCTTATCTGAGTGGATTCGGTTTTACGTCACGAACTCCCTTTTCTACTAAGGGCTAGGACTGTTGCCTTCTTACGAAGGACTTGTTTTGGCAGATGTAATCGGTACCCTGAGTGTATGCCCTTACTAACCTCAGTCCGTGACGTGGCGCGAACCCTCGACCTGCCGCCTCAGAGTAGCAGACGCTACCATTTTGCCACGGACTACAAACTCCTTATCTGTGTCATAATTTTCCCACCTGCTCTTTCCCAATTTTTATCTTGTTCTTATACGTTTAATTTTCCCCTGACAGCTCATTTCTGGCTCTTTTGTGCTCCTGTCAAGATTATAAGTGATTCTCTTATGTCTATTCCAGATATTTTTCTTCTTCATTTTTTGAACTTTTCCAGTCATTGTTGAAACGTATCTCTGTCATCGTAAGTTCTATCGTGTTAGTTTGATGTAAGACTTAAGGGCGGTTTACACGGTCAAACGGTTCGTCGAACACGGTTCGACAGACAAGTGTTTGAAGTGATGTTCGAACGTGTGAACGGGGTATCGACAACCAAATACCCCGTTCATACGTTCGAACATTAATTCAAACACTTGTCTGTCGAACCACGTTCGACGAACCGTTTGACCGTGTAAACCGCCCTTTAATTATCAAACGTTTTTCAAAAATGATCAAATGTATGTTTAGTAAAAACATTTCCTTTTACAATTTTCTTTTGGAAAGTTTTGTCTCATTTTTCTTTTTCATCTGAATTGAG
>JAXCGZ010012436.1:0-26774 GCA_037179515.1 Halocaridina rubra | reverse complement strand
AAAAAAAAAAAAAAAAAAAAAAAAAAAAATATATATATATATATATATATATATATATATATATATATATATATATATATATATATATATATATATATATATATATATATATATATATAGTAACCCCTCATTTATCGAGGGGGTTCGGTTTCGGGACCGACCGCAATAGGTGAATTCCCGCAAAGTAGGATCACCCTATATGTACATAGGTATTTTACATTTATTTTTACGTTTACTATGTAAGCCCTCCCTGTACTGTTAACAAACCAACCTTTACTTTATTAATAACAGCGTGCAAGCGTAAATTTATATGAAAGTGATAGGTAAGCTTACCGTGAATGAGGTGATGATGACATGACATACTCATTTTACAATTATTTTTATGTTTACTGTATAAACCCTCCCTGCACTGTTAAAAAACCACCCTTTACTTTATAAATAACAGCCTGCAAGCGTAAATTTATATGGACGTGATAGGTAAACTTACCGTGAATGAGCTGGTAATGACGTTTGTAGACTCCATAGGAAATTATTCCGCAGCCAATAACAGCTTTACGGCTGCTTTTTGCGAGCAAAGAACAAAGGTAATGGGAAGTTGCTGTTGCTGTTTCTTCTTTAGTTGGAAGATGGTCTTGTAAGGAATTATGGCATCATCAATAATATTGCAGAAGGTCACCGAATGAACCATATTATCATCATGTTCTTGTGAGAGTTGTTGGAGTGCTTTCACGTGTTCATACATGGCTGCCAGACGTTTGAGTGTAAGGCCAGGGTCTTCAATTTCTTCTTGCGTTTCCCCTGGTTGTTCTTATTCCTTTTCTTTCTCGCTGATTTTGTAATTTCTTCCAAGTCTTCATCAGTCAAAGGCTGCGAGTGGCAGTCAATCAGTTCATTCACATCTTCGTGAGTCATATCTTTATAGCCTTCTCCTCCTAGCAATGCAGCCAACTTCACAGCTTTTGCAACTGCCGAGTTATGGACTTCGTCAGGAGCGAATCCCTTGTAGTTGTAGATGACTTCGGGCCACAATTGCTTCCAGCTGGCATTGATCGTGGCCGGCTTCATCTCTTTGATTGCATTCTGAATATTTTGAAGGCATGTAGCAATTGTGTAATTACGCCAGTAAGTATTCATTGAGAATTCTTTGTCCGCATCCATGGCTTCAACCAGGTTTGCCAGGGCATTTCGTGTGTAGAGGGCCTTGACCGCACGAATAATGCCTTGATCCATAGGCTGAATCAGTGACATCGTATTCGGTGGCAGGAACTCTACTTGAACACCATCATATTCGAGATTGGTTGCGTGGCCACCAGCATTATCCATCAAAAGAAGGACTTTAAATCCAAGGTCTTTTTCCTCAAGATAAATTTTGACCTGAGGGATAAAGCATTGGTGAAACCAGTCCGATGTGAGGCTTTTCGTGATCCAGGCCTTAGGATTATGCATCCACTACACTGGCAGCAGATTCTTGTTTTTATTCTTCAAAGCCTTAGGGTTCTTTGACTAGTAGATAAGCCCGGGCTTTAACATAAAGCCCGCAGCATTCCCACACATGATGAGGGTAACGCGGTCTTTGTGTGCTTTAAATCCCGGGGCTTTAGCTTCTTCCTTGAAGAGAAAAGTTCGAGACGGCATTCTCTTCCAAAATAACCCAGTCTCATCCATGTTGAGAACTTGCTCAGGAGAATATTCCCCTTCGGTGATAATTTTCTTGAAGTCATTGTTCATATTATCTTCCGCTGCAGCTGTATCTGCAGAGGCAGCTTCACCATAAACCAAAATGTTCTTTAGACCAAAGAGCTTTTGAAATATGGCGAACCATTCCTTACTTGCAACAAACGATTATTCCCTCGGTGGAGTCTCGCTGGAGGGTCCTGGTTGGGGGTCGTCGATATCTTCTTCTCTCTCCTCCTCCTCACGGTCGCCACTGTCGTCATTGGGTTTGTTTGCAGCGAATGTCTCGTACAGCTTCTTCACCTTTGTTTGTATGATATTGGTGTCAATGCTGATGTTCTTCTTTCTGCAATCAGCAATCCACAGGGCTAAAGCAGATTCCATCCGCACTATTATCTTATTGCGGGGTGTTACGACCCTCTTCGCTGATTTACTAAATGAAACAGTCGCTGTTCTCCTGATATTTACCTCCTCCTTTTTGATGTAGCGAACAGTAGATTCATTGAGGCCAAAATGGCGGCCGACATCCACAAACCTTCCTTCTTTCAACATATCTAAGTTTCACCTTATCTGTTATGGTTAACATCTTCCTTTGCCGCTTAGGCTCACTACCAGAAGCCTTAGAAGATGAAGGATGCTTGGGAGGCATTGCAAAGGTTGAAATACGTGAGTAAAAAATCACAAGCACAACGTATTAAAAAGCAAAATGCGAACGGCGCACATGTGAGTTAGACTGAACGAGTGAGGCGAGACAATGGAAGATGGTGGGGGAACCAAACTTCAATCAAAAAGCCAATCAGACCCCATGATACAGAACATACAGAAAAACAATTATGTGATTCGTCTTCTCCCACCCTTTCAGCCAATAGCATTCCATGAACTATCTCACGTAGGTGCGAGCCTTTACATTTCCAAGACGCCAATACAGTGTACGCTAACATACAGTATTTCACATAGTGCAATACTGTGAGTTATATATTTAGATTTATGTTTTTTACTATTTTGTACTGTTTTCTTACTCTTATGCTAGGAAATACTTTTTCTATCAATAAAATAATGAAAATTTCAATATGTACTAGCTCACGTAGGTGCGACCCTTTTCATTTTCAGAAATGCTGATACCGGTATCGTATTTTACATGGTGCAATACTGTGAGTATTTATGTTTTTTACTATTTTTTACTGTTTTACTATTCTTAGGCTAAGAAATACATTTTTTTATCTATAAAATAATAAAAGTACTGGAAATTTTCATATATTCTAGCTCACATAGGTGCGACCCTTTGCGTTTTCTGAAACGCTGATACAGGTATCGTACTTTCTATGGTGCAGAGTTACATGTTCAAATTTGTTTTTTTTTACTATTTCTTACTGTTTTATTATTCTTAGGCTGGGAAATACAATTTTTTATCAATAAAATAATGAATTTTTTTCAATAAAATAATGAAAATACTGAAAATATTTATTTTTTCAATATTTTAATATTTTCGCATATACAGTACCCAGAAAAAAAAAAACTTGCCAAAAAAACCGCGATGCACTGAATTCGGGATAGGTGAACTGCGATATAGCGAGCGGTTACTATATATATATATATATATATATATATATATATATATATATATATATATATATATATATATATATATATATATATATATATATATATATATATATACTCGGCTCGCTTTTTATGCATTTTTAAAATACGCGAAATTGGAATAACATCCCCAAAAAATAATAGTAAAAAATGAGAAATACACGAATAACACCCACGCAAAAAATTCTAAAAAAAATTTTTCATTTTTGTAAATAAGCGACTGCCTCGGAGGCACTTTTCCGCCATGCTGAAACGTGCTTCAGTGTCTCTTTACCCAGCGTACTGCGTGGATATATCGCTTGTTCTAACTGTGTTTGTGTTAGGTTTGTATTTCCAGTGCTTTTTATTTTACAGATTATATACTGTACTATTATGGCCAGTAAATGCCCAGGAAATGACTGTGGAAGTGCTTCTACTCCCAAAAGAGCAAGAGAGGCAATAAATCTTGAAGTAAAACTTCAAGTGTTGGCCCGATATGAGGGTGGTGAGAGTATGGTAGCTATAAAACTGTCGATGCAACACAGTGACTTTACGTTCCACACTATCCGTGAAATTGCGGAAAGAATAAAGAAAAGTACAAAAGCTGGTGTTAGTTTAACTTCGCTTAAGTCTTCATATTCTTGATCGGATAGTATGGAGAAAATGCTATGTATGTGGATGAGCATTAAGAACAAACAGGAAACAAATTTGCCATATAATATAGTCAGGGGAAAAGCGTGCGAGAGCGCATCAGCTGATACGGAGGTGGCAAAACGCTTGCAGATAGAGGTTTGTTCTCCCGCATCCTCCTCCTCTTTTACCACTTAAGTTACATGCTCACCACCACCATGCACATCCCAGTATATGCCTGTTGCCTACCGCATAATCTTCTTCTTCTTCTCTTGCTTTTCCCATATCTATATGGGGTCGTGATTTCTTATCAGCCTTTTCCACTTTCTCCTGTCCAATGCTTCCTCTCCACTTAGGTCCTTCTCTCTCAAGTCATCCCGTATACAGTCATCCCATTGTCTTCCTGGTCTCCCTCTTCCTCTCACTCCCTCCACCTCCAGCTCAATCATCCCTCTACCAGTTCAATCTTCATCTCTCCTCATACAATGTCCATACCACTGAAGCCGTCTGTCTTGCATCCTCTTTCCCACTTGTGTCACCTTGACTGTCCCTCTAATTCTCTCGTTCCTGATCCTATCCCTCTTCGTCCCACCCAACATCCATCTCACCATTCTCATCTCTGCCACTTCCATCTATCTTTCTTGTGTTTTCTTAACAGGCCACGTCTCCGAGCCATATATCATCGCTGGCCTTACCACTGCACGATATATCATGCCTTTCACTCTTGCACTAACCTTTCTATCACATATCAGTCCAGAGCATTTCCACCAATTTTTCCATCCTGCTTGTATCCTCCCATTTATTTCTCTATCCAGTTCACCATCCTGCGACAGATTTGACCCCAAGTACCTGAAAGCCTCCACCTTTTTTAATTTCTCCTGTGCCAAGTACAGTTGACTGTAATCATCTTGTTCTCCCATCTACATGTATTCTGTATTGTCCCGGCTTATCTTTAGCCCTCTACCTCATAAGAGAGTATGTTAATTTGCTTGCTGTACAGTAAATCTGAATATCTTTTGTACTCCTAAGTACAGTATTTGCTTTCAATAAAACTAGCTACAGGTCTTTTTGCTTTGTTATGCACTTATAAAATATGTTTTACTTATCTTATATATTTGGCATAGTGTGTCTGTGTATAGTTGTGAAAAGTATCTATGCCCATTATCATTGTTTCTTATGGAAAATTGCTCGTTACATTACGCGATTTTTACATT
Organism: Halocaridina rubra; assembly: GCA_037179515.1. Lineage (NCBI taxonomy): Eukaryota > Metazoa > Arthropoda > Malacostraca > Decapoda > Atyidae > Halocaridina > Halocaridina rubra. Next base: position 21,678 of record JAXCGZ010012436.1, on the reverse strand, counting down.
ACGTGTCACTTCTGAGAACCTATCTTCATGTTATTCCAAGAACTGGGTATATATATATATATATATATATATATATATATATATATATATATATATATATATATATATATATATATATATATATATATATATATATATAGGCTACTCACCACGGCTAACTTGCAGCGCGAACTTACAGCTTGGCCGAAACATCAGTACATGACAATAACTGAACTGAACCCTTAACCGCAAACTACACAGAACCAATATACATACAAAGAACAATGACACAATATATATCAGGGAACAATAGACTAATACAACAACAGCACTATGCATACGAGAGGTCACTGCAGCCAATCCAAAAGACAACACAATTCAAATAATACACTGATATTCATGACAACCCCTCCCCTCCAATGTACCAATCGTTCTGCCGTTTTGATCTCCCCAAAAAACCAACAATAAAAACGAAGCGCCAAGTGCACCAATTAAAAACAGCGGACATTCTAAACAAACCTCACACAATTACAGCTACTACATCTACTTTCAAATACTAAAAGTTCTTTGTCTTTTTTATAGTTGACACAGAATGCGTCGATAAAAACCCCAACTGTTTTCAAATGGTCGAAAGAGGAGTGTGCTTTAATCTTTGGCTCCGTCCACAAATGAGGGAAAACTGCGCTTACTCCTGTAGCTTTTGTACAAGACGTATACACCGTGAGTGACTTCAAAACTCATGGATTTTATAAGTCAGTAGTAAATTAATTAATTATATATGTAAGTAAGTAAGCAATAATAATATTCTTTTCAACAGAGGGTATTGGATGCTTAGACCATGATCAAAGGTGTCTAATATGGGCACAACAAGGACAGTGTTTCAACCTGATGTACCGTCCACGAATGAGGAATCTCTGCTCCGCATCATGTGACTTTTGTTCCAGAATTACATTGCGCGAAAGCATTGTCACACCTAAATTTGGCAAGTCATGATGTACTCAATTTTTTTGCCTTCAGTCCATGAGAGAGAGAGAAATTTCTACTAAATAAAGCCATTAAATATGTCAATAAAAATGCAAGTTTTGAATGAATACAATCAGCTCTGAATATGTAATCTGTTTACTGCACAAATGTTTGCAGTTCAATTTACACGTGAACTATATAAGAACAAAGTCGGTTACAAAATAAAATGAAATGACATACTGCAGATATCTTCACAGACTATTGTAGTCCATCTGCAGAACTAATGTTGCTCGGAATATGCATTGCAATACAGCTAAACACTCAGGATTTTGTAGTATCATCTGTCACTGTAGTCGACTTCTGCTCAGATAATTACTATGGCCCTTCTTTTACTTGCAGATTGTGGAAGGCCACTGAGGCCATTAGGAGGCATATCAGATATTGGACATGCTGTGGTTGGCGTCGTTGAATTAATTTCAGGGGAGAATAAAGTAATAAAGGTAGACAATATTACCTGTGGGGTAACACCAATTCATCAAAATTATCTCGTTACTGCTGCACACTGCATCAATGACCAAGAGCCGTAATAATAATAATAATAATAATAATAATAATAATAATAATAATAATAATAATAATAATAATAATAATAATAATAATAATAATAATAATAATAATAATAATAATAATAATAATAATAATAACAACTTCTGTAGTTGCCATAAAATAAAATATAATATATAAACAGAAGCAGGAAAAATTCATCAAATATCCATATAATTTTTTTTTTTTTTTTTTAGAATTCAGAAGGTGAGACTGGGAGATCTTGAGCCATCTGCGATCTTTGAAGGGAATTCGAGACCGCAAGATCATGAAGTTGAGAAGTTCATAATTCATCCCCTATACAAGTGAGTTTCGTTGATATACTTTTTCTTTTTCTTTTGGGAGGGGAGCTTCTGAAGAATTGTGACGTGCCTTTTATCAACAGCGGAGAAAGGTTAGGTTAGTTTCAGCTTAACCTTTAACCCTATATACCTGGAACCTGGGCCCTTCGTAGCCCTTGGTAAGGGATTTTTATCTCTATAACTAATTTTAATAACGCATGATTTTAAGAAATTCTTAGTAAGAAAACACTGGGAACACATCAAATAATATTTCTAAGATTAAAAACGGGGTTGAAAGTGCCATATTCTCTAATATTATCGAATTTATTGTGAAAAGTGGGACCGAAAGAAAAGAAAGTTCATGAAACGAAGTGAAGAATATGTGAGGGCTAGTCATGTGCTCTCCTCCCTGGCTGAACGACTTTCAAACCAGACATACAAAACTCCATCACCTGTCCAGACCTCCTTAACTAACTTAACCTAACGTTTCACAAGGCTTTATATTCCCCTTTTCCTAACTGGGTGGCCTTGAATATTTTACATTCATGAGAAAACTTACCAATTTATAAAAGGCCTGGTAGCAAGTTTACACACACACACACACACACACACACACACACACACACACACACACACACACACACACACACACACACACACACACACACACACACACACACACTTGGAATGTCCAGATTAAGGAAAACATTGAACAGTTCAGAAAAGAGTTCCAGGAGCTGAATATGGAAAATGATGCCATGAAAACTTCCTTTGCTGATGCACTAAAGGGGAATGTGGCAGTAAAAGAGGCTGTAAAGGTGGTGGCACTGGAAAACATACAAACAGTTGACTATAAAGAGACAGTAATCGAAAAAATGAAAGACGTTGTGATGGAAAGGGCAAACCCACTCATCAGACAGGCACTTGATAAGGAGAAGACAGTGGTAATCTCAGGTATAAGCAAGTCCCAGGAGCCAACATGGCAGGGGAGACTTGAAGAAAATAAAGCTAGGGTTGTAGACCTGATAAGAAAGCTTGGAGTAGTATGTGGTCCTGAGGATATTGTAAACATACACCAACTAGGTAAATATTCGAGGGAAGGAAAGCCGAGACCAACAAAAGTAACCTTTGAGAGAGGGGAAACATGTAGGGAAATATTGTTGAGAAAAAAAAGTCTAAAAGACCTTCAAGAATTCAAAGAAGTGTTCATTAGACGATACAGAACACAGGAAGAGATGGGAAAGATCAAAAACTTGTTGCAAGAGGCAAGAAGGTTAAATGATGAAAGAAATGAAGAAGAGAAGACAAATTTTCATTACAGAGTTCTTCCAGACAAAGGGGAGATAAAGAAGATAATGACAGAAGATCAGGGGATGGGGCCTCATTAAGATTGTTATACACAAATGCTGATGGATTAGCTGGTAAGGCAGTAGAATTAAAAGATAGGATTCACAACAGTAAGGCAGATATAGTAGCAGAGACTAAGTTGAGTGAGGACATAAACAGTGTCACAGTTTTTCCTAAGGGTTTCAGAATACTAAGGGTTGAAAGATCTGAGAGGACTGGTGGAGGGATAGCACTGCTCATAAGTGAAAGGATTCAAGTCGAAGAAATAAACTTGGCTATAGAAAGTGAGTTCAAGGAATTTCTTGTTGCTCGCATAAATACTGGGTCAGAGAGCATTATAATAACTGTTGTATACAACCCACCAAGGAACCAAAATAGGCTTGAAGTTTATGAGGAAAGTCATATAGGTACTATTGAAGTCATAAACTCAGTTGTTAACATGGCACGGGAAAAAAAATGTAGGATTTTGATTATGGGAGACTTTAATCATAAAGAGATAGATTGGATAAATCTTGACCCACACAGTGGTGAGGACTCATTCGGGGCAAGATTCCTAGATTGCGTACAAGGGAATTTCCTACACCAACATGTAATGGAACCAACAAGGGCCAGGGGTGGGGATGAGCCATCACTACTTGATCTAGTGTTCACAGATAATGTGTTGGATATTGAAAAAATTGAGTATGAACCACCAATTGGAAAGAGTGATCACTGTGTGTTGTTGATGGAGTATATCATTGAAGATATTCTTCCTGAGAGTAGAGGCACTGAGGACATGAGGAGGAACTATCCGAAAGGAGATTACATCAAAATGAATGAGCTTTTTGCAGTTATTGACTGGAGAACCTTATTTTACAACAAATCTGTACAAGAAATGTATGACATCTTTTGTGAGAAATATGGGAAGGTAGTAGATTGCTGTATACCTGTCACCAAAGTAGGTGTAATTCATGCCAGAGAGAAATGGTTCGATAATGGGTGTAAAAGAGCTAAGGAGTGGAGAGACAAATGCTGGAAAAGGTATAGGAGGAGAAAAAACATAAATGTCTGGCAAACCTACAAAAGAGCAAGAAATGACTACCTAAGTAAAAGGAGAGAGGCAGAGAGAGACTATGAGAAGGACATCACCAGGAAGGCTAAAGAAAATCCCAAGCTTTTCCACAGCTTTATCAGAGGAAAACTGAAGGTAAAAGAACAGGTTTTAAGGCTAAAGAGAGCGGATGGAAGCATCACTGAGACGGATGAAGAGATCTGCAAAGAATTGAACAGGGAGTTTCAGTCAGTATTTACAGTAGAAAATACCCCCACCCCCTCAGATTGCAGTGATAGAAGCTCAAGGGCCGGTATTAGAGAACATCAACCTTACAGCCACAGAGGTATGCAAAGCACTGATGGATTTAGATGTTCATAAAGCTACAGGTCCTGATGACATATCCCCTCATGTGCTTAAAAAATGCGCAAACACAATATCAGTGGCACTAAGTATCATATTTAAGGAGTCACTGGAGTCGGGGGAGATTCCAAGATGCTGGAAACAAGCAAATGTGATACCTATCTTCAAAAAGGGAAGGAGGGATACGGCTCTGAACTATAGACCAGTTTCCTTGACCAGCATAGTTTGCAAAGTTATGGAGAAACTACTAAGGAAACATATCTCTCTTCACTTGGAATCCTTCAACTTTTTGTCAGTGAGGCAACATGTCTTCAGAGAAGGTAGATCAACGGTAATAAACTTATTAGAATTTTATGATGAGGTAAGCCAAATCTTACAGGAAAGAGAGGGCTGGGCAGATTGCATATTCCTAGACTTCCAGAAAGCGTTTGACACTGTTCCACATGGGAGACTTATTAAGAAGCTGCAATCAATGGCTAGAATAGGTGGAAATGTTTTGGAATGGATAAAAACTTACTTAGAAGGAAGGGAACAGAGGGTTAGAGTAAGACACTCAGTGTCTGAATGGAGAAGAGTTAGTAGTGGAGTTCCACAGGGTTCAGTTTTAGGGCCACTTTTGTTCCTTGTATATGTAAATGACCTACCAGTGTGTGTAAATTCATTCATGAATATGTTTGCAGATGATGCAAAGATTGTGAAGAAAGTAAAAAACGAGAACAATGGTAAAGAACTTCAGGAGGATCTAAATAATCTGCATGAGTGGTCAGAAAAGTGGTTAATGAAATTCAATACTTCAAAATGTAAGGTAATGAGAATAGGTACAAGTGCAAGAAGGCCCAAGCTTGACTACTCGGTGGCTGGAGTACAACTTCAAGAGACAGAAAATGAGAGAGATCTAGGAGTAAACATACTGGCAGATTTGTCTCCAGAAATACATATAAATGGCATAGTAAGGGCAGCATATGCATTCTTATCAAATGTAAGGGTAGCCTTCAGGCACATGGACAAGGAAATGTTCAGAAATATTTATGTAACCTATGTGAGGCCAAAACTCGAATATGCAGCCCCCTTTTGGAATCCGCACTTGAAAAAGCACATAGGTAAGCTTGAAAAAGTTCAAAGACATGCCACGAAACTGGTGCCAGAAATACGCAATCTCAGTTATGATGAGAGGCTGAGGGAATTAGACTTACCATCACTGGAAGCTAGAAGAGTGAGGGGGGGATATGGTGACAGTCTTTAAATTCCTTCATGGTTATGATAGAGTGGATAGGGATCGATATTTTGATATGGCTGGCTCTAGAACTAGAGGTCATAGTTTGAAGCTTGGTAAGAAAACTTCTTTGCAGGATGTAAGGAAATACTTTTTCAGTGTAAGAGTAGTTGATAATTGGAATTGGCTAAGCGAGGAGGTAGTTAATGCTATCTCAATCCATAGTTTTAAGGACAGGTATGATAAGTATGACTAAGTATAAAATGGAAGCGATCAGGAGACGGGAAGATACGAGCTTTGGGCTCTTTCCCGTAAACACAATTAGGTAATCACAATTAGGTAATCACCCCCAACGAGTTGATGACCAATTTATAAAAGGCCTGGTAGCAAGTTTACTTTTACACCCCCAACGAGTTGATGACTGATATGGTTAGTAGTTTTTTTTTTAATAGTAATATCAGGTTTGGTTAGTTAAAGGGCAGTATGAGGGTTTTAAAACTATATTATATTAATTTACGTTAAATTTGGTTAGGTTAGTTTATTCACACTTAAGAAACTAGCTGTTAATTGACATTTTTATTTCCCATTGATTTTTATATATTTTTATTTGTACTTGGCTCAGAAAGTACTAGTTTGTAATGTAAATATCTACAAGAAGTTGAAATTTGATATTATTAAAAGCTACATTGTAGTTTTTTAGGGGAAGACGTTATTTTCAGCTTTTTTATGCTTATTTTCTACTTTTTTTTAATGATTTCCCCTTGCCCAGAACCCAGTATCCTCCCGATTCCCTTCATTATTGTTGAGTCATGTTATCACAAAAATTATCAAGTAATTTCTTACTGAAAGCGTTGAAAAAAAAATGGATACAGTTAAGGAAAATATGAACTTATTTGGGGGTGTGAAAGTAAACAAATCGATTTTATTAGGTTTGCAAGTGCAATCAAGAGTTCACAGACTACAAACTAATTCTCTGTTTGGTTAATGATTTTGTTCACATCACCAATAAGGAAAAAATGTCATACAATTCATAATATTATTTGGATAGGTTAGTTCCCCCGTTATTCCTTTCGTGTTTTTATATATTTCTTTCAATGTTTGGTGAACATTTACCTTAGCACCCAAGTTAAGAAACATCTCATAAAAGTTAAATTATGTTTGATTAGGCTAGTTGGCTTATCTCACCACCTTTCAAAAGTGACTTGATAAATTATTTTTCACATTAGTGTTATGCACTATTCCAGTTAGGTTAGGTTAGGTTTGGTTTATCTAGTTAGGTTAAGTAAGAAACTTAAAAAAAACATTCCTTTTAGTATTATATATTTTCATCCCCTGGTGGGGGCTGTGAAAGTATACATAACTAATGGTTTGTATTTCAATGCTTAGGAAACAATCTCCAGTGAGATATAATGACATCGCATTACTAAAAACCAAGAAACAAATGAAGTTCAACAACATCGTTTTTCCTTTCTGCATATCACGTGTCAAACCCCAGCCCGACAGCACCATTCTTGTGGGTGGTTTTGGACAGGTAAACTACAGTAAGTTCATGACACTAGTTTAATGTCATTATGAGTAATGTAACTTATGATCATCATTATATTTCATGACTGACTGTCAAGTATAATCTTTTATTGCTAAATCTTATAGACTAAATAAGAACCTTGGTTGTACAATGTCCTCTCCATAAAGGAATGTAGGTTAAACGTCGTAATGAAGTCTCTGCAAAACTTTCCCATTAGCAATCCATGGCAGCTAACTCCAACCAGCTCCCCGTTGCAACCAGGACAACTTTTCAGGGTCACACCGCTGCAAGATGGAATGAAGTAGAAGAGGCCATCAACACCGAAGATGAAGCAGATGCCCCCTTCACTCTGATTGAGCTCCAGAAAATGAGCAAGAGCTCCAAGAACACAGCCCCAGGTGAAGACAGAATCACACACTCGATGATTTAGAATATGGGGCCCCAAGGGGAGCTTGCTCTACTCTCTCTCTCTGATTAACAAGACATATACTCGGAGAGTTAGACAAGCTTCATGGAACATGGCAGATATTCAGCCTATACCTAAGCCAAAAGATCCGGATAACCCACGCCCTATCTCCCTCTTAAGCTGCCTGAGCAAGATGGCGAAATAGATGGTGCTTAACAAACTTTGTTGGAAGTGCCCACCATTCCACAAAAATGTGTTTGCCTACCAGCCAGGCCTAGGCACCTCAGAATGCATAGCTTCCATGCTATCATTCATCATGATCGTCGTGAATTCATCGTCTTTCTTTATCTAGAGAAGGCCTTTGAACTTGCCAATGTACCGGCAATACTCTCTGCTATGGTCGCTAAGCAGATCAAAGGAAACTTTCTTTCCTGGATCAATCTGAGTCTACAAAACCGTAGCACTTGAGTCAAAGTTCGAGGGCATTAGTCCACATATAAAGTCCATGAAAACGGAACCCCCCAGGTGGAATTCTCAGCCCCTTCCTCTTCAACTGTCTCATGGAGAAAATCATGGACATTGCGCTACCACCTGGAGCTAAGATCTTCAATTATGCTGACGACTTTGCTCTTGTCACAAGAGGTGACAGGAATTTAAAGAAGACCCAGTGCTGCCTCACCAAGATTTACAAAGCCTCCATCTCCCTTGGAATAAAGATAAACGCCCTCAAAACCAAGGTGCTCCCCATCCACCAATGGAGACCAGACACTAGACTGGTCATAGGCAATGAGCCTGTGGACTGGGTTACCAAGCACCTCTACCTGGGTGTACACATCGATAGCTGATTAATCTTCAGACCACGAGATACAACACTTGCATGACAATTGTAAACTGCGCCAAACCTTTGAAAGATGTTGGGCCTTTTTGACGGCGCATCCTTCAGTTTACTTAGAACCTTCTATGTGCAAGCCATACAAAGCCTCGTAGACTCTGCATGTCCCACCCTCTGGCTACTGAAAGACCAACGATGGGACAAGATAGAGGTAATACAAAATAAGGCCATGCGGACCATACTAGGAGCCCCAATGTGGACCAAGAGAGAAAAACTCCAGCTGGAATCCAACCTCATGCCACTTAAACTTAGATCTCTACAAAGATTAACCTTCTCAGTGGCCAAAATCACCACGGCTTAATGTCCCTGCCTTGCCGGCTCCGACTTCCGGATTGCCCTCGATCACCACCTGGACTTCCCTGCAAGAACCTGGACAGCCAAGGTCTGTGCCAGCCTGCAAGCATTACCACTCAAGGAAGACATCCTAGCCAAGATCCAGGACACTCCACTCCCTGACTACCGATGCCCTCCTCCATGGGACGACCAACCACTCGACATAAAAAATCGAGCTGCCAGACAACCTCAAAAGCTCACTTAACCTACTTGTCCATAAAAACACATACAAGAACAAAATTCAGAGCTGGAGTAGGCCAAACATCCAAATCTTCTATACTGATGGCATGGTCAATCAAGAAACTGGAGACTCAGTGGCTGCCTTCACCACTGTTATGTATAACTTTTGTGCTGATTAATTCGTGCGCTTTGCTTTGCGCTATTGTTTTGTTGTGTTTACTCAGGTAGAACACACCATGTCGGACATCTAAGATTGAGTAATAAAACCTCCACTTTTCTCACGATTTTTAATGGCATTCTCCTCACCCATCTTTCTCAAAGTATACAAATGGCGACGAGGTACAAAGGACCAATGCAGTAGCAAAAGGAACTTCTGGTTTGCAGTATTTAAGTGAATGTTTGCAGTTTTGAGGTAGTCGGTAAATTGGGTAAGCTTCTGGCTTTCGAGATTTTCGTTCCCGTGGCCGCCCTCCATAGGCTGTTTTGATCAAATTTTGCAGTTAGCATTGGAGCCTTCATAGATGCTGTATTATAACTGTGTTTAAGCCTAATGCTGATGATTTTTCAAGATTGGAAAGCTATAGTGATTATTTTCCAAGGTGTACCCTAGATTGATGATAGCCTATGGTAGGCCAATTGTGTTTACCGGTAACCTTGTTTCCAGTGTTTTGTGTACGGTAGCCTTGATTGATCGTAGCCTACTGTAGGCCTATGGTGCTTAATCCCAGTGCTTTGAGGAGTGGAGTAAAACAAATTGCATATAGGCCTAGCCTAGTACTATGATGTTTAGCTTATGTTGTCAGTGCTGTAATATTTAGCCTATTCTGTCTTTGCCATGATTGCATGTTGTGTATTTTGAGATTATTACCAGTTCACCCAGTGACTTAGCCTATAATCATGCCTCAAGAAAATGAAAATAGGGCTAACCGCAGAGTGAACATTGATCATTTTAATCCTTCAAAGATTTCTTTTGAATTGTGGTTAAGTTTGTTGGAAGCAAATTTTTTAAATTTGGAAATAACTGAGGCAAATAGAAAAAAAATTTACTTCTGGTTTCTATTGGTACTGAAGTTTATGCTATTTTAGGAAACATTTGTGCCCCAGATTTACCACATACTAAGTCGTATGAGGAATTATGCAAATTACTTAAGGCACATTATGATGTAAAGCCTAGTTATCATAGAAGTTTATTGGATTTTCAACAAAGGAGGAGAAAAGGAGGTGAGACATTAAAAGATTTGTATGCAGACCTGAAGTGTCTAGCCAAAGACTGTGATTTTGGTAGCAACTTTGATTCTCGTGTGCGGGATCAGTTGTTTATGGCTCTTGAAAATGAGGTTTATTTTTCAAATCTGGTTGCTGAAAATTTAAATTTGAAGGTTATGTCTTCTATTCAAATAGTTGAGAGAGTTTTGAATTTTGAACAAGCTTATGTTTCTGAAAAGTTTGGTGTTGTTCAAAAGGTTAAAACCCCAACCAATGGTTCCATGAGTAAGTCAGTTTCTTGTAAACACTGTGGTTACCCTCATGATAGTGCAAAATGTCGCTTTAAGAATTTAACATGTAATTTATGTGGTAAGAAAGGACATTTAAAACAAGTTTGTTGGAAGGCTTCAAAAGATGTCAAAGGTAATGTGAAGCCAAAGCCAGTAAAAGAAAGTTTTAATAAGGCTTCTGAGAAAAAACATAAGGTTAAAGTTGAAGCAGTAGACAAGGTAGCATTTTCCAGTGATACTGATGAAGAAAGACTGTTGTCAGTAAAAAATGTCAATGCTATTGGTAAAGATGAAGTGAATATTTTGGTTAATGGTAAGTTTGTACCTTTTGAGGTGGATGCAGGTGCTGCTGTGAGTACCTTGACTAAAGATTGGGTTCATAATTTGGGATTGTCCATTGTAGATTGTAATAAAATGTTAAATGCTTATGATGATCTCAAAATAAATGTTTTGGGTAAAGTTGGAGTGGATGTTTACTATAATTCTCTGCAAGTGAAACAGACATTTTATGTTGTAGGGAATCATAATTCTAACTTATGTGGTAAAGATTTGATTTAGTTCCAAAATTCAGAAAACACAGATCAGTTCCATTTCACTATAAAAATTTAGTTGAAGATGCTTTAAATAAACTGATTGTAGATGATATAATTGAGTCTGTTAACCATAGTGAGTGGGCTGCCCCCATTGTTACTGTGTAGTGGTATAGGTAAATCACCAGCAGAGTTAATATTTGAAAGATGTTTTAAATAAACTGATTGTAGATGATATAATTGAGCCTGTTAACCACAGTGAGTGGGCTGCCCCCATTGTTACTGTGTTGAAACCGGATAAGGAGTCTGTACGTATCTGTAGAGATTTTAAAGAATTGAATAAATGTATATCATGTGACCAATATCCATTGCCTAAAACAGATGAGTTGTTAGCATCTATTGGTAAGGGAAAGATTTGATACCAAAAATAGGTATTTATTTGTCTGGTATTAATGATTCTTCTAAAATTAATAAAGTCAATGGTTCTGTGGCAGAATTGTTGAATGATTATGAAGTTAATCCTAATAAACCCATTTCAGATATTACAGCTCATATTCATGTTAAGAGTGATGTAGTTCCAAAATTCAGAAAACACAGAGCAGTTCCATTTCACTATAAACCTTTAGTTGAACATGCTTTAAATAAACTGATTGTAGATGATATAATTGAGCCTGTTAACCATAGTGAGTGGGCTGCCCCCATTGTTACTGTGTTGAAATCGGATAAGGAGTCTGTACGTATCTGTGGAGATTTTAAAGAATTGAATAAATGTATATCATGTGACCAATATCCATTGCCTAAAACAGATGAGTTGTTAGCATCTATTGGTAATGGAAAGATTTTTTCTACTATTGATTTAAAAAATACATATTTACAGATTTCTGTGAGTGAAGAAAGCCAAAAGTATTTAGTAGTAAATACACACAATGGTTTGTTTAAGTACAAAAGATTACCTTTTGGTCTTTCTTCTTCACCAGCTATATTTCAGAGATTTATTGCTAACCTGTTGAAAGATGTAGAGGGAGTTGATGCTTATTTAGATGACATTATTGTAAGTGGTGAATCTGAAGAGCAGCATGATCTTAGGTTTATTGAAGTTTTAAAAATTTTGCATGAGCATAATGTTCAGATTAACAAGAAACAATGTGCTGTTAAGGTTTCTTCTTTAGAATATCTTGGATTTTGTATCTCAGGTGAAGGAATCAAACCTTCCCCTAAGAAGGTCAAAGCTATTCTAGATTCTCCACCCCCTACTTCTTTTGCAGAGTTGCAATCTTTTATTGGAATGTTGACATATTATTGTAAATTCATTAAGAATTTTTCTTCCAAGCTGGCCCCCTTGTATGAATTGCTAAAAAAGAATAAAGTTTTTAAATGGTCTGAACTTGAAAACAAAGCTTTTGAAATTGCAAAATCTGATTTATCAAAAGGTCCCCTTTTGGATAATTATGATGGTAATAGTCCACTAGTTGTTGAAGTGGATGCGTCTCCTATTGGTGTAGGATGTGTATTGTTGCAAAAAATTGATGGAAGAGAATTACCAGTTTATTTTGCTAGTAAATAACTGACATCAGCGGAACAGAACTATGCTCAAATTGACTGAGAAGGGCTTGCCTTAGTTTTTGGGTTGAATCGCTTTAGATATTTTTTACTTGGAAGACAATTTGAAGCAAGGACCGACCATAAACCACTCGTAGGTTTATTTGGCAAAGGGCGTCATATTCCTACTAATGCCAATGCTCGTATTCAGCGTTGGGCACTGTTTCTCTCTCAATATGATTTTGAGCTTACTTACAAAGTGGGTAAAGAAAATGTTGTGGCTGATGCCCTTAGCAGGTTGCCTATTGATGATGATCATAAATCCATGACTCCAAATGAATACATTAAGTTAGTTGAAGCTTTAGATTTTGAAGATATTTCTTTTTCAAAAATCAGAAATTGTACTCAGAAAGATGAGGTTTTGGGTCAACTCATGCATAATATAAGATTTGGTTGGTCTACAAATGATTTGAGATTACATGAATATAGTTCTGTTAAGTCTAATCTTAGTTTATATGACAATGTAATTTTGTACAGAAACAGAATTGTAATACCTACCAGCTTAAGATGTAAAATACTTGAGCACTTACATAGTGGTCATAATAGGATAAATGTGATGAAAGCAGAAGCTAGGAATTGGATTTGGTGGCCTAAAATTGACCAAGATATTTCTGAAATTACAAAGAACTGTCCAGTTTGTTTTAAAAATTTTCAACCAAACCAAGCTCCTATGTTGTCATGGTCTACCCCTGATAAGGCATGGTCAAGACTTCACATTGACTATGCTGGACCCATAGATAACAAATATTTTCTTGTAATTGTAGATGCATATTCTAAGTTTCTAGATGTTCAAGTTACTAGTTCAATGACTTCAAGTGTTACCATTGAATTACTTAGAAAAACATTTTCTAATTTTGGTGTTCCAGACATTGTTGTCTCAGATAATGCTCCATATTTTGTGTCCGAGGAGATTAAAGCTTTTTATAAGAAAAATGGTATTCAACATTTAACTCCTGCCCCGTACAATCCATCATCTAATGGGTTGGCGGAAAGAGCAGTTCGAACTTTAAAAGAGGGCTTAAATAAATTCAACAATGGATCATTGAATACTAGAATCTGTAGATTTTTGTACAATTATAGAAAGAGTATGCATAGTGGTATAGGTAAATCACCAGCAGAGTTACCATTTGGAAGATGTTTTAAAACAACTTTAGTATCTGTAAAATTTTTCCCTAACAAAGACAGAGACCTGGAAAAATTGTCAAAGAAAGTTTTCTCTGAAGGGACAAATATGTACAATGTTGGTGATGCAGTTTTTGCTAAAAATTTTGGGAAGGGAGAGACTTGGATTGAAGGTAAAATTATTGAAGTGCTTGGTGTAAGAAATTATTTGGTGCAAGTTCATGATTTTGGTAATATATCATGGAAGAGGCATCATGATCAGCTTATGCCTAGATTTGCTGGTACTTGTATTAAGACACCTGGAGAGTCTCCAATGCCCTTAGTTTCTTCGAATGTAAGTAATTATTCCTATGCCACTAGTTCCACTAATGATGTTGAAGTATCTTCACAAAAGTGTGATGTTTCAGTTCAACCTGATAGTAATTGTATTGAGTCTGAAGACACAGTCTCAGAAACTGAAAGGTGTGGTGTGAATGATAAACAGATTGTATCACCATCTCCAGTATTACGGAGATCAAAGAGAATTATTAAGCCACCAGAAAAATTAAATTTGTAATGTCTTTTGTTGCCATAATATATTGATATTTCTGTATAATGATTGTTGTATGTTGATATTTTTCTGATCCATTTTTGATAAGTTTTGTATGTTTTTTCTTGGAGGGAGGAATGTTATGTATAACTTTTGTGCTGATTAATTCGTGCGCTTTGCATTGCGCTATTGTTTTGTTGTGTTTACTCAGGTAGAACACGCCATGTCGGACATCTAAGTTTGAGTAATAAAACCTCCACTTTTCTCACAATTTTTAATGGCATTCTCCTCACCCATCTTTCTCAAAGTATGGAACAACCACTGAAGACCACGTCCAATTCTGGAGGTAGTCGAACTCTTGCTCCTCGCTCCAAACTGAGCTGGTTGCTATAGCCAATGTTCTGTTTCTTTTTCCATCAAGAAACTAACCATGCTCTTATTCTCTCTGACTCTAAAGGCGCCCTACAAGGCATCAAGAAGCCACTCATCAAAGATAATGTGAGAATTATTACCAGCATTCTTCACCTTTACCACAGGACAGTCAGCATTTGAAAAGCCATGACTCTTGCTTGGATTTCCAGCCATGTCAGCATCAAAGGAAATGAAGAAGTCGACCAAGCTGGCAAACAAGCCTCTCTCTGAGCAGAGATTCAAATATCCCTGCCTCCTGGGACTCTCCAGATCAAAACCAATGCTTCCAGGTCACTCCATTTACCTATTACTAGCCAGACACAACTTGTGCACTGACACCGGTTCTCCCTCCACCTGGTGGCACAAAGCCACCACCAATTTCCAGCGCAGCACCTCACCCAAGAGCCACCACAGAAGCACAGCAGTCAACTTGCACCATCTGAGACTTAGTTATAAGTGCACCTGGCAAATAGTGAAAGTTGTCATTAGGGAGTGCACCTTCTGTCAGGAAGCCTCACCGCATCCACTGCCCTTCATATTGCTAGCTCCATAATCAGAGTAGCAACATTGAACTTCATGGGCAGCCCACTGAATATCATCAGTCAGTACCCTCCTCCTAGATAACCAGGCAACAACTCATGTTCTTTGACAAAACATGAGCTCATGAGGTTTAAAAACTGTTCCTCAGCCTCTCCAGCATGACTCCAACACACGCTGGTGTGGTTCCAAAAGGAAGCCTTGTCCTTGCTGGTAATCAGCAAGGCCCCTTCATTTTATTAGTTTTTCTCTTTCGTATTTTGTTCATCCATTCATTTTTAATTTTTATATATTAATTAATTTGTTTTTGTCTAATTTCTCTTACCCTTCCTTCCAGGTGGTCCTCTAAGGGTTAAAAGTGTGCATGCGGTGCCATCACCTCTCCCTTCCTCACCCCTATTCTATCTCAACTTTCTCCCTTCCTCTCTACAAGGCACCTCAAAAATGGAAGGAGACTATTAATTCTGAGCAGAACACCTCTGTTCCCTCTAACTTCTATAGATGTATTCCAGATCAGATGATCCCTCCTGTGGGCCCACCAAGGCCCAGCCACCCTCAGGGGTGGATATTGATAACGAGTGTTACTCTTCTTTTAACTGAAATTAAGAGTCCATTTCACATAAGTTCTCATTTCCAAGCTTGTACGTAACATGGCCTAAGGTCTCAAAATATATCTCAAATATTAAAATTTTGGAGTTAGGTTCATAACTTATAATATGTATGTATGTGAAAAATACTAGTTTCTTAGTTAATAGTTTTGTCTCTAACGACTCAAGGCTATGTCACGAACTGTATGCTTTATAGTTGCGTTTCTGATGACTGTCACTGTAAATGTTCATGTAACCATGACATTATGCATTCAAGAACACATTTATTTTGAATTAGCAAAAAGTAATTTTATATGATTTTCTTTACTTACTACAGAGTGCTACCATTCCAAGTATGAAGAATTATAATTATTATAAGAAAAGTTGTTATTTTTTTTCTATGATTGTGACACCAGGACGGGCCAGAAAAAAATAAATCTACCCTCATCGGGCCTTGGCATGAAGAAAACATAGAGCGAAACAGAGATGGGGAGTATTGTGACTTGTCAGATGTGAAGGGATAACAAAACGTGTGACGAATATTCAAGAATATTCGGTGTTGATGTAGGCATAGAAAGAGAACCGTAACTGAAGGAAGACTTAACATCGAACTGTCCTGGAAATTCTTATTTAAGTCCACAAGACCCTTCAACTGTAGTATGGCAATGAGCAATTGGTGCCATGGGCTTAGCACAAGTATTCAGTCAGATTAAAGAGAGGACCTTTTAACGCCCAGTACAAGTGAAAGAACACATTAATTACATCCATATACAGTACTATGACCTAATTCACATTGTAAGGGGGATGGGCGAGCAAAAGCACACACTTATTCACCAAAAATACTCTGCAACCTATCTTATACAACGTAGGTCCTTGAGTATAAAGTATCACCACAGTTTTCCTACCCCCATAACTGCATGGGTCATCCAGAGGGGAAATTGTCTGAAAATCCTCTGCCATGATACCAACAGCAATATCTGGTGCCTCACGGAAGATCACAGGTGATGACTTCAGATTTGAATCCAGAGTTTTATTTTACATACGTACAGAGAATTAATGTATCTACATACAAGAGCCATACTCCCCCTTACAAGGGGGTGGTTAACTCAAAGCATATATATTCCCCCCCCCCAGATTCACGACCCAACAGGCTGCAGATGGGAGAACTTCAAGTGATGGATAGCGCACAGTGTGAGGAAACACAGAAATTT
This sequence comes from Halocaridina rubra, assembly GCA_037179515.1. NCBI lineage: Eukaryota > Metazoa > Arthropoda > Malacostraca > Decapoda > Atyidae > Halocaridina > Halocaridina rubra. The sequence goes on along the minus strand of JAXCGZ010012436.1, from coordinate 4,541 downwards.
AGGCCATGAGATGAACCTAAAATATCGTTATCCTAATCTTCTACAAGGGACGGATGTAATTTGTGCATTTCATCCTAGAAGAGATACATGCCAGGTAATTTCCTGATTTGGAGTTTTTTTTTTTTTTTTTTTAGCACAATGGGGTTGGAGACCAAGTAATTATATCGAAAACTTGCACGAGTTGGATTCACAAGACAGCGTACTCTTGCAGCAAATTTGACCTAGAAATATTAGGACCTCATGAAGAATTGGGACCTGACTTTCATCAGTGGTTAGGTTGGGTAAGGTTCGGTTAGCATTTGAGCTTGGTCTTTTTCAACACAGACCAAACGAAGATTACGTACCTCAACTTTACCCCAGCTTAAGAATTAAAGAAAAAAAAATCCGGTTTCAGTTCTTCATGAGCTCCCAAAATTATTTACCACATTACCCTTTCACTGATGATGATGACGATTATTATTATTATTATTATTATTATTATTATTATTATTTATTATTATTATTATTATTATTATTATTATGAGCTTGTGGTAAGGAAGAAAAAATCCACCAGCCTATTCTCTGCGAGTCATATGGAGCCTCTGTAGATAAGAGGTAGAGCGTGTGAGTTGAAAACTGATTAACCAGACTAATGCGTGTTTGATCTGCTGCAGGGCAATAGGAAGGTCATCCAGCCCTACTACCCTAGCTCAAACCTGTCTGTTTACACCCCCATTCGTATGAGGACTAATAGTAACACATTAAACAGTAAGAAGTGCATATCATGAGAAGTGTGCAATAGCAACATTTCAATTAGTGGGGAGAAAGAATGTCACCCTCATATTCTCAGCTTGTTGTAGTCGACTCAATGGGACTGGGAGTAAAGGATTGACAATTCCATCCTATTTGATTTCTTTTCCTCTGAACAGGTGATGGACTGGAAGAGGATGGACAAGATATGATGAAACGCAGCTGTTGTGCCTTTTTGTTCAATTGTGGTTACCCTATTGTCTTCAGCTGGATATTGTGTCATATTGAGATTATTATTATTATTATTATTATTATTATTATTATTATTATTATTATTATTATTATTATTATTATTATTATTATTATTATTATTATTGCAGGGTGATTCTGGAGGCCCACTTTTCAAGGAAGTTGATGGACGGCTGTTTCTCATTGGCATTGTTAGCAGAGGTGAAGAATCTTGCAAAGGAAGTGGTGTCTCACCTCTTCCTGGAGCATCACATCGATTTTATCAATGAAGTAATCCATGGGAGTTCTACATATAGGCCTCCAAGAGTTCAATGAAATATACACCGCGTGTTCGTAAGAAAAAGAAAAGTCAAGTTAGCTTGATTTTTGGTCAGGCAAAAATGCGACTGAATAGACTCACAGTGTCACATGCAACGTTCCGGAAGAGTTCTAAAGCCTTGGACTCCAGCTATAGTCCGTTTTAATTCAAGACCCGAGTAGGTCTATTTCTAACCTCATAAGTATATTCTAGTTCATAAACATGCCATGCTTTGTCTAAGTTCCTTAGCCTATTGTAATAATTTACAATTTCATAACTAACAAATTGGCAGTTAAGTTGCTCTAATAACCAGTGAAAAGATAGTGTAATAATAATAATAATAATAATAATAATAATAATAATAATAATAATAATATTCCCATTAAATTATAGGAATGTCCTGTTATTTGTAGAATTTGGTGTCTGCATGACATCGTCACAAAACTGTAATATGCCAATGGAATAAGATAGCTGTACAAAAATAATATTAATAATAATAATAGTCAAAGTTCAGGGAAAGGCAACAGCTGTTTATCCACAAAATACTTGGTCACTATCATTTATCGTCCTTGTAATTGTCGCTGTTGTAAGATGAATTTCAAGAAAACATGCTGTACTTAACCTTACATCAGCTTTATTGATATCTACCCAAAGTATGTAATGATATTTTAAAGTAATTTTTTTTCCTTTTATTTTTTAAATGTCAAATGTACAATATTTACAATTGTTAAATGATTACAAAATTACATTGGAAAATTCTTTAGTTAATATATTCTGTATATTACTTGCATAACAAATATTCAAGAACCATTTCAAATAATTAAATTTACCTTTAATTAAACATAAAGTTTCCATTTCAGTCAAGTTCTGTGTACGACTAGTCCATACACGATATAGATAATTACAAATAAGCAGAACTGCAGTGTTCTCATCTCTTCTACTTCTTCCTTTAATATCTAACATTAATAATTTTAGCCAGTTATTATCTTGTACTGAACACATCAAATTAAATTTACTTTTAAACCAATGAAAAATATTTTTTATTCTTATACAAAAATAGAATATATGCATTGTATATTCAGGTTCACCACAAAAGTCACAATTTCCATTATTCTTAATTCCTAACATTTCTAAATGTTTATTTGTGGGTAATTTTTCATGTAAATATTTAAATATAAATTCTCTCTCCCTTAAACCAACCACTGGATGATTAACATTTTTCCATATATTACTCCACTGTAGCAAAGGATAATCTTTCTCTACTAATGGCTGTGACTTAACAAATATAACAGAATATATGTCTTTGCTTTTTATATGAGGAAATTTAGCATGTTTACACATTTTTCTCAAGTTTTCCACTACACCAGAGTAAAACATGGGACATATATATGATACATCTGGATACTTATTTGTGTTTACTAAATAGCTTAGTCTTATGCTACAATAATAAATATTTAATAGTCTTCCTTCCAAAGTTTCTTTAAGGCTAGTAGCTGTAAGAATTGCAGCAGCTTTATTAAAAACATCTACTATACCAAGACCCCCTTCACTTTTAGGCAAAAGCAAGGTAGCTCTACGGATGGGATGATAGCTTCCCCTTCAAAGATACCTGAATATTAAAACATTTACTTATTGTGCAAATCTCTTGCTTAATGGAAGTGTATGGGCTACATACCATACTTTCGATAATAAAATACAATTCACAATTATTGCCTTCTGAAAAATTGTAAGATACCTTTGGGCAAGCATACTGATCCGATTCTCTAGTTTTTCTATTATTATATTCCAATTCATTTCCATAGTCATCTTTTCGTCTTCACAATAAGAAATTCCCAATATCTTTAGATTATATTCTGTTTTAAGCCAACGAAGAGGCCAGTCATTTTTACCATGCCATTTCCCTATCCCAGTTATGCTACTTTTATCTCTATTTAAAAGGGCACCACTTGCTTTTTCAAATAAATGTATTTCCTTAAAAACCTCAACTATAGATTCCTCTGTTGATACAAACACAGATGAATCATCTGCAAATCCTTGCATGCAAATTTTCCATCCATTTGGAAGCTGTGGTGATATTATTCTTTTATTATTCTTAATACCTAAAAAGAGAGGTTCTTGGTAAATTACATATAACATCATTGATAGTGGACATCCTTGTCTCACAGATCTCATAATTGGAAAAACATCACTCAACATTCCATTAATACTCAACCGACTGCAACAATCTTTATATAACATTTTCATCCAACTAATATACAAATCTGGAATTCCTAACTTATTCATAATTTTAAACAAAAAATCGTGGTGAACAGTATCAAATGCTTTATTCCAATCTAACTTCATAATGGCCATTGCATAATTATTTTTATAAGTATAATGAATAATGTCTCTAATATTATTATTGCAATGCACTATTGATCTACCTTTAACACTGCAAAACTGTTCAACAGAGATCAATTTATTCATTACCGTCTTTAATCTGTTGGCCAAAAACTTAGCAATGATTTTATAGTCTACATTCAAGAGTGAAATTGGTCTCCATCCACTCAGTGTTTGATCTTCACTTCCCTTACTCAATAATATTATTATGCCCTCATTTTGTAAGTTCGAAAGTTCCTGTCTGTCCAATATATGTTTTATCACTTCAAAAAAATCATTTCTAATTATTTTCCAAAATTCGTTGTAAAATTCTGATGGTAATCCATCTATTCCTGGCGCTTTCCCTGTACCCATATCTTTAATCACATTCCCTAATTCAAACATACTAATATTACCAATTAAATCGTTACGGTCAATATCATTTAATTTATTACAACATAAATCCAGTAACATATCTTGTAACTGACAGTCACCTTCCACCTTATCATACAAGTTCCCATAAAAATCTTTAGCATGAATTAAAATTGCTTTAGTATTATTCAATATCTGTCCATTGACGCCTTTTATATTCTGCATTATTTTATTATTTCTATTGACTTTCTCTTTCTTTAATAAATATGGAGACATTTTCTCTCCTTCAATTTTATCTTTCATTCTAGCCCTTATTTTCACTCCTTCACATATTTCATTCTGAATCCTTTCTATTTTATTTTTCACTGAATGTATTATATCAAAGTCTATAATTCCTACATTAGCCTTTTGGTATAATTCTTTTAACCTACATTGTAGTAAGTTTATCAGCCCATATTTTTCTGCTAAGATTTTTTTTGACATTTTAACAAAAAAACTTTTAATTTTCTCCTTGCAATAAATCCACCTTGATTTT
>JAXCGZ010012435.1:0-26826 GCA_037179515.1 Halocaridina rubra | reverse complement strand
TGAAAGTTATGGTCAGTGACGTCATTTGGCCAGTGCCTCTGAATGTGACAGATAGTGACGTCATAGTGCCTGTGACAGTGTAATTGCGAGGTCTAAGTGAAATATAGGACTGGAATAAGAGGCAGTCCCTTGGCACACTTCACAGGCATTATGAGTGCACTAGTAATTATGACACTGTACCGTTTGTGGAACAGCGGCACTGTGAACTCAGGCATATGAACAGGCAAACTCATGCTTGTCTCTGATGCCTGTCTTAATATGCTTACGAGAAAAGAAGTTTGTGGCTGTGTTTGTATGTTTGTTTGTTTTCCCACCTAATATGTGAATTTTTTTTTTATGAATGCGTGCACCGTCTTTGTGATTACGAGAAAAAAAAAAACAGGTAGTTTGTGTTTTTTTTTTTTTTTTGCGTGTCCTCAGATAATTTTTTTTTGACCCGTATCAGTTTTTTTTTTTGACGTGTATCAGTTTTTTTTTTTTAGCGTTGTGCTCACCTGCATTAATTAAAAGTTTTTATATTAATAGCATAAAAGTTAAATGTTTGTGTGCATGTGTTTGCATTTTTTTTTATTCTTTATTCCTGTATAGGTTGGATTATATTTTATCGGTGAATTATGACCTTAATAAATCCGTTTAGTGTGTTCTTGTACATGTGTTTCTGTGTTTTTCCCCACCTGTACGAATGGGAATTTATATTGGCACGTGTGCGTGCATAAGTATACTTACTATCTGTATACTTTAAAGGAAATAATGAGTTAGAGTTTTCGTGCACGGGTGTTTTTTTTTTTTTTTTTTTTTTTTTTTTTTTGTGTGTGTGTGTGTGTGTATTTCACACATTTATTGGTCTGAAGTGTTTATCGGCTTGTGAACGTGTGCTTGAGTGAATATTTGTCATTTTTATCGGCGACTCTGAGGCGTCAGGTCGAGGGTTCGCGCCCCGTCACGGTCTGAGGTTAGCAAGGGCATGCACTCAGGGTAAAAATTACATCTGCCAAAACAAGTCCTTCGCAAGAAGGCAAACGTCCTAGCCCTTGGTAGAAAAGGGAGTCCGTGACGTAAAACTGGAAAAACAACATTACGATTAGAAAAAGGCAATAAATTCCAGAAAATTTACGAGTGGTTTCTCCACCTGTAGCCAAAGGATTACAGTTTTTGTTCGTGCTTGCGTATGTTTGCCCTCGTGTGATATGATAAAAAGTAATAAATGCTTTTGGGTGCTTTTACCTGTTCGTAGACGTAATTTTCCCACCTGTATGGATTTGAAGTTATCAGGGCCATGTGCCAGCAATAAGATTGCATAATTTTGACTTTCCATTTCAGGTTAGGTTTGGTAAAGTTAGGTTACGAGAAAATGCTGCGTGTGTTTGCTGCATGCTTTTTCCCACCTGCTGCTTTTTTTTAATTGATGTTTTTTCGCTTACCAGCATACAGATTTGTCTGTTTTCCTATTAAGAGAAGAACAGACAAACACAAAATGAGGTGTGTGTGTGTGTTAGTGTGCGTGTTTGCTGATGTTTCCTTGTAAACATTTTTCCAAACGGATACAGTCATGGATTAAGCTATTATCGAATTTTGTAGTCTAAATCAGTGGCCTTCTCTGACGATATATAGATCATTTTTCTATTATTCCCTGTTTTTATTATTATTATTGTTATTATTATTATTATTGTTATTATTATTATTATTGTTATTATTATTATTGTTGTTGTTGTTTTAAACTTGCATCTATTTATCTTAATTTGGATATTTTTGGAAGATGTTGTTTACAATTTGTACTGTGTAATGTAGCCATTTATCCCATTATTATTATTATTGTTTTTATTATATATATATATATATATATATATATATATATATATATATATATATATATATATATATATATATATATATATATATATATAATTGCATTTTTTACTTTTATCTATTAGTTTTTTTTTTATTTTTCGCTTTCTCTTATTTTTCGTTCTCGTTTTTCTCCGTTTTGTTTCCTAGTTTTATTTTTGTTCTATTTTATTTGTATTATTTCGTCCTATTTCATTCCTTCTTATTTAAGTTTTCTCTTTGTTTCCGTTCATTCGTGTTTTTCCTTTTGTGTTTATTTTTTACTCTTATTATTTGTTGTTCTTTTGTGTTGTTTTAGAATTTTTCTATGACGTGTGTGTGTGTGTGTGTGTTTTTTTTTTACTTTTAATTATATTTCTGTCTTGTTCATTATCTTTTTTACGCCATTTTGTTTTTTACTCTTATTTTTGTGCTTCTCTTTTCCTTTACCATTTTGTTTATTCTTTTGTTTATCTTGTTTCCTTTTGCTTTGTTTTGTTTACTTGTATTTACATGGCTTCTTCCATATTTCTTTGTTTTTTTTTCTATTATATTATGTGCTACTTTCCTCCTTTTTTTTTTTTCCTTTTGTTTACATGTTCTTTCAGTTATTCCTATTCCATTGTTTATTTTTTTTCTTTTTTCTTATTTTCATCTACTTTGTGTTTTTCTCTTTCTCTCTATGCGATTTTCTGTTGCTTCTCTTTCATAGTTAGTGAGTTATTTTATGATATAAGAAAAGTGATAAATATATAAACTTGCCCTCACCCAACGCGAGGATTCGATTCAGGGACCTTCACTCTTGGCCATATTAAAAACATAAATTTGACATATAATGACCATAAAATGCTATATAAGACTACAGTGCAAATTAGTGATAAAAATTAGATTAAATTATTTTAAATTTAGGCTACAAGAGGCTATCAGAGGATATATATATATATATATATATATATATATATATATATATATATATATATATATATATATATATATATATATATATATATGGCCCCATTCCTCCTTGCAAGTAGGGTTGCCGGATCAAGAAACAGGCATTCACCACGCTCCAAATCATACCTCAGTTACTCCTCTTAACTCCTTGTGGGTAAAGGGTTATCAGATTACCTCCCCTATCAGCCAGCTTGGGTCATCCACAAAGTAGGCGGGCAAGGGTATTCTGCAGGGCTGAAATTAGACTAGTTTCATATTTTGGTCAGGAACTAAATTTTCCTTCTTAACTCTCCCTTTTGTTTTCCAGTTTACGAAGTGCCGAACGCCCTCCTTCGGCTTCACCATCAGTTCGTTGAGTTGCAAAATCCAGTGTTCAATGACACTAATCAAACCTCCAAATCTTCGACCCCCGATAGTGATGTAAACGGGGACGCGAAATCCCCATCAACTTCAAACGGTGACAGTGATTCAATACCCAATAAACCTGTTAAAGAGACGACAACCCTGACAAATAAACCTGAAAGGATAGTGCTGAATGATGTTGAAAGTCATGGTCACACTGATCAGAATAGTGAAGGCAATGCGGGTGTTGTTGATGATGCGAATCCTTCGGGAGTGCTTAGTGCCTCGCATATGACGCGTGATAGTGACGTTGTGGGCATGGTTGGAGATTTGCGCACCTGGAAGAGCATTACCTCAAGATCCGTTGTGGATAGATTTTTGGGGGATGATTTGATCCTCACCACTACTGTAGATACCCATGATCACTCGGGTCACGGTAACCTGGACGCAAATTCGGGTCTTGATGCCATGATGGGAGATATGCCCATCGGGGACGAGGGTTTGAGAACTATAACCAACTCTAAAATGGAATCAAGCAAAGCTGTGGTCACTGATAATCCCAAAGTAAGTATAGACGAGAAAACAGTTGAGGAGAGAACAGGTCCTCTAAACGAGGTCATATTATCCGATACTGTGATGGACATGATGAAAGAAAGTGATGGTGACAGTGAGTATCCCGAGGGCAAGGAGACCGAAGGGTTCACTTTGCCCCATCCGAGACTGGTGGAACCAGCAACTATTCTTACGGGATATGTGGCTAACGGCGCTTCGCTGGACTCCACTTCGTCTCCACAGCAGTTACCCGGATCTTCTCTCATGGTCACGGGGCTGAGAGTAGAAGATCATTCTAAAGGCCTCTTCTACGACGACTTCTCCGGGAGTATCTTGGTTGATACGGATGCAAACGTGAGGTTTTTCGGAGAGGGTTTCACGCAGTCCACCGAATTCCTCTTCACTTCTTTCGAGGCTAAATTTGGAGACCCTTGCGTAGCACATACCACCAGGAGTTTTAAAGTAAGCCAAATACTATTATTATTATTATTTTGTGTGTGTGTGTGTGTGTTTGTGATCTGAAGTAAGTCTTCTCGTACTTTTTTTCTTTCCCCAGTTGTGTGTTTTTAAGCGTGTCTCAGTATCTTCCCCCAGGTGTTCTATTTGAAGTAAGTCTTTTTGTTCTTATTTTCATAATTATTGTCCTTGTATATTTGTGTGTGATTAAATCTAAGGGGGTTTATTTTCCTTTTGCCCTTTGTCTCCATACGCGTGAGCTAAACCCAGTTTTTAGTAGCGCCTCTTTGAGGCTATCCCCTGTCATGTTTGGATCCTTGCCCTTCTCTCTCGTATCCGTTGCTGTGCAATCTTTTTGCATTTATTATATGAATAAATACATCCTGACTTTAGTTTATTTTTTCAAGTGAAAACCTCTGGTATTGTTCCTTTTATGACGTGAGATCGGTCTTATTCGCTGGCAATACTTCATTGTTATCATGCATGCACGAGGACATAGCAAAATTTTTAATATTTCGTTGTTACCATGCCCAAAAGGACAAAGGGCAATACGTAATATTCCGTTGTTATTATGCACGTGAGGACAAAGCAATAATCGCAATACTACGTTGTTATCATACCCATGAGGACAAAGGAAAATTCGCAATACGCCTTTGTTATCATGCACATGAGGACAAAGGAAAACACTCCATACTTCGTTGTCATCATGCAAATGTGGACAAAGGAGAAGGCGCAATATTCCGTTATCATGCACTTGAGAACAATGGGAAGTCCCAATACTCGGTTGTTATCATGCCCATTAGGACAAAGTAAAAGGCACAATACTCCGTTGTTATCATGCACATGAGGACAAAGGAAAAGACGCAATAATATCGTTGTCATGCTCGTGAGGACAAAGGAAAGGCGTATATTAGCACGAAGCCAGAAAACGGCGTAGTCATTGATTTTTCGTGCAGTTTTTAGCCCAACTGTACTGACATTTCTATACGGTAACAAACGATACTCAATTTATATTTACTGAGATTTGTAGCAAAGGTCAAGTTAGGTCAGGTCTGGCCGACATTTTGTGTGTGTGTGTGTGTGTGTGTGATTTGAAGGCATTTTGTGGACCACAAAACGACCATACAGTATAATAGTAGGTTGGTCCATGGCAGCAGCTGCCCGTTGTAATACTACAACTGAAGGTCTCTTAGACTTAAATAGGAATGGCCGGGACAGCTCGATGTTAAGTCTTCCTTCAGTTACGATTCTTTTCCTATGGCTACATATACACTGAATATTATCGCGTTCATTATAAAGACCTTTAACTTTTAATCTTCATATGATCACAGTTTTTGGTCAAGTCACATTTGAGGGCAGGATGGATCATTGACACCCCACCTTCCATTTATCCAGGCTTGGGAAGGGTACTGAGTTGAGTTGGCAGAGGAAGTTAAGATCCATAAAGTTACAGTATAGAATTGGAGTTAATAGTTGTGTAAATAATGATAATAATAATAATAAGAATAATAATGCAGTATTAATAATAATAATAACAATAATTCAGTATTAATAATAATAATAATAATAATACAGTATTATTAATAATAATAACAATAATTCAGTATTAATAATAATAATAATAATAATAATAATAATAATAATAATAATAATAATAATAATAATAATAATAATGAGAATAATAATAATGACGCTTAGAAGATGAAAAGGAAGGAGAGAATGTGTGGTATAAATAATCAATAACTTGAAACATGCAATTGTTATTACATCATTCAGGGAATGCCAGATAACTGGCATTCCTTAACGCCCCGACTAAATAGTGGCACTGCTCTACATTTTCTTTCTTTACGATAAAGTAATAATAATAATAATAATAATAATAATAATGGATTCGTTTTTACGTCACGAACTCCCTTTTCTACTAAGGGCTAGGACGGTTGCCTTCTTGCGAAGGACTTGTTTTGGCAGATGTAATCGTTACCCTGAGTGTATGCCCTTACTAACCTCAGTCCGTGACGGGGCGCGAACACTCGACCTGCCGCCTCAGAGTCGCGGACGCTACCATTTTGCCACGGAGACTACAATAATAATAATAATAATAATAATAATAATAATAATAATAATAATAATAGCAATGTGTTTAGTGTCCTTGGTACATGGCCAGTGTTCGTGAGTCTGTGAATATCAAAGGCATTTGTTGGGGGTTACTCGGCAATAAAGGCGAGTTATCACCTAATTCTTTTGATACCTTTATGGCGCTTTACACACACACACACACGCACACACACACACACACACACACACACACACACACACACACACACACACACACACACACACACACACACACACACACACACACACACACACACAGGGTGGTTCATAACTTTTTGCAAGGGCTAGGTAAAATATCATGCGTTGATCACTTTTGTTGTTTTCTAACAACAAAGATGAGTAATTTACGTCATGTGGATTCATACTTCAGTACAACAGTTTTGTAGATTAAGTATGAATCCACATGGCTTAAAGTGCTCATGAAAACTTTTCCAGACAGTCGATATGTTGTGTATAAGATTCTCTGTTGTTGATTGTAATAAATATAATGAAGGAAAGACTCCAAAGCCCTTAATTATAAGAATAAAACAACATAATTCTAATATAAGAGATGGCAATGTCAATAGTGCCATGTTTTTACATCTTGGTAATTGTAATCATTAAATAGATTGGATTTATTCTATAATTCTTTAATCCAGTAATGTAATAAGTCGAAAATGTTTTCCTGCATTCGCTCTAACCTCCTTGACGAAAAACAACTTCAATATACAAATATGCTTATTTACACTTGATCCTGTATATGTTGAACTAGTGGTTCTCAACCTATTTTTACCCATAGGCCCCTTTTCCCCTTTTTTTTTCTGTGGTGGACACCTTCATAGCTATTCGACATAAGACAAGCTTATTCTATTTTTCAGTAACAAAAAGTAGGGGGAATAAATTAATAATTAAAGAAATAGTAAAAGATGATGCTTTATTTTGAATGAAAACTAATCTAATGCAAATAAATTATTCTACAATTAAATTCCATGGAGCATTTATGCACACTAGTAAATAATTCATAATAAACCATTTTAAGATAAGTGTTTGATTAGGAAAAAAGATGCAGATTTATTCAATGAGATCCCTGTGGTGATGCTGCTCAGCGAGTTTCTTTATATCTGGTTCCATCGATGTTAATGATAGTCGAAGATCACCTCTTTTCACAAATAAAATACTTATTTACATAATACAGTGTATAATGCCAAGATAAATAAAAATGTTTTAGTTAAAATAACTGTTAAATGAAAAAAAACATCCAAGTTATTGATTGGTTTGGTTCCGGTTTTACGTCACGGACTCCCTTTTCTACCAAAGGCTAGGACGGTTGCCTTCTTGCGAAGGACTTGTTTTGGCAGATGTAATCCTTACGCTGAGTGCATGCCCTTGCTAACATCAGACCGTGACGGGGCGCGAACCCTCGACCTGACGCCTCAGAGTCGCGGACGCTACCGGTTGAGCTCCAAGTCATTGATTATTGTTATCAAATTTATTCCATTATGATCGCTATTGATATCTTTATATTTCTCAAAGCTTATATATATCGGATAAACTACCAAGTTATCAATTTAAGTTTCAAATTTGTAATAAAACGGGAAGTATTTAGCCATTTTTTCCTACAGTCTTTCAAATTGGAAAAAAAAAAATAATACTGAAGCGGGAAATTTCAGAAAAACTAACGGTAAGTATGTATATACTAGGAACTTTTTAATATCTCTTACCTTGTCACGATGGAGTTCAACATAAAACTGAAGGGAACTGTTTGTTGTTGTTTGAGATTAAAGCCAACCTTGTGTTGGCACGGGTCCTTGTCCAAAGGACGGCCCGTAGGAGTGAACTGTTTGGATCATGTCGAGTTTTATAGGCACTGAGAGTTAATTGTACCGGAAATCATCCCTGCTACTGAAGATCTTAATGCCATTAATCCTGCCTCGATAAGCGCAGTGCCTTTGACCTTTGTCGTTGCCGATCAAAGGTCAGAGACCGCGCTAAGGAAGGTAGATATTTTTCCTGAAAATAAACATTAAAGCTCGCCGCCTGCTTCCTGAGAAAAGATAAGAGATTTTCACCTTCGTTTGTTCTTGCCACTGACCCATGGGTGAGTAGATAGGTCATAAGGAATTATAAAAGAAATAAAGTGAGAAAGAATCATTCATATATATTCTCTACTTACTTCAATAGGGTGTAAATTACAATGGGAATTTTATTTTTAGTAATAAAAACCGTTCTGAAGTGGAATTGCTTCATGGACCTCCAAAATACCACTGTGGACCCCCAATTTGTTATATTTTGCCTGTGGACCCCCAGGAATATTTCATGGACCCCCAGGGGCCATGTGCACCCCGGTTGAGAACCACTGTGTTAAACATTTATTCCTTGGGATTTTAAGAATAATTGTTTGATCTTTTATATTTGATTTTATCCATAAGTCATGGTGCTTAATAGATTAACCATACCTATGGCCTTCTTTAGGAATTTCCTCTGATTTCAAATCCTGCATTTTTTAAATCTTATTTCCCCCGTTACTTTTGTTCTGGCTTTGATAATGATATTTTGAATATCGAAAGCACTCGCCAATTTATTTTTTTTATTTTTTCTTTAGAGGTCAGTAAAGTCATTTAAATTTCTGACAAATCTTGAAGAAGACCGCAGTTCGGTCGCAATATATAGTGTTTTTTTTTGTGTGCATTTTATTTATAGGCCTATCCTGCTTCACGCGCACACACATACGCATATACTGTATGCAATCACATATGATTAAAGTACTTGAGTGATTTATAATGTGTGTGTCTCTCTCTCTCTCTCTCTCTCTCTCTCTCTCTCTCTCTCTCTCTCTCTCTCTCTCTCTCTCTCTCTCTCTCTCTCTCTCTCTCTCTCTCTCTCTCTCTCTCTCTCGCAAATATAACGTAATAATGTGGAAATAAGGCAGCGGTATGCCCGTAGGCTCATGGTAGACACAAGAAAGGTGGAGAGATTCCTTCGTTGTTGTGCAAAAACCTCTTATTTCCAGCGCTTCTGGAAACTCCCAGAATACCAGATTGGTATGCAATACATATCTTTTAATGCACCTTAGCAATAGGGTCTGCCCCTCTCTTTATTCTCCCAGTTATCCGTATCCGTATTTAATGAACACATATTGAAACAAACCATATTCCGCTGTAGTGTTACTGGTAGAGTGCTTCGACTCTGGAGATGATATATCCACCTTCGAACTCCTGGCTAGACGATAGGAAAGGCATCCAATCCAGCCTCAAATCCCCAGCTTCAGTCCATCTGTGTCAACCCCCAGATGGATACTTGGTGACACGTGAAACGTAATATAAAAAATAGTGAAACGATTTTACTGAAGAAAAAAAAATGAAATTCCGTTTGCTCGATTGCAGATTTTTTCAGGATTTTTTTTTTTATGATGTAACACCGGAACGGGCAAAGATATTAGTTTCATCTGGCCCGGGCACCAAGAAAACGTAGCAGTTGAAGGACAAAGCAGAAATAAGAGAATGATAAACAGGAAAAAGGACAGGCTAAAAGAACAGACAAAGTAATGAGGACCTAATAATGATAAGAATGTATGCAAAGGGAAACAGAAATGGGGAGTGTTGTGACTTATCAGATTTGAAGGGATAATAAGAGCTGTTTAACGAATGCGCTTAAATATTCGTTTTAGATGTAGGCACAGGAAAAGAACCGTAACTGAAGGAAGATTTAACATCGAGCTGTTCTGGCCAGTTCTGTTTAATATAAAAAAAAAAAGGTGTAGTATTGCAATGGGCGAATGATGCCATGGGCCAGCCTACTACATGAAGACTTTTTTTTTTTATGATCTGTTGTCTTTTCTTAAAACCATCCCTCTCATCCTGATCTGTGCTAGGAACCAACCCCGAGTTGAACTGGATATTTTATTAATTATTTTTTTTATTTCTCTCAGTTAAGCATTCTTTTGAATCCTTGATAAATTATTTATGTAAAACTTTTTAACGGAATGTATATTTTAAGGCTCTTCTACAAAAATAAATATTGTTAATTTAAAGAGATTTTTTTTTATAAAAAAATGTTCGGTGACTTAATTATTCACAAAAATTATTGTCATGTCTTTTCTGCTATAAAATGTTCATGTAACGATATTATTCAATGACAAGAGTTAACGTTATTATGTGTATAACGATTGAAGATTATCCATTTCCAAGGTAAGATAGATTGCATGTCCCGATCTGAACGTGCCCTGGAGTGGTAGTAGTTGTGGTAGTAGTAGTAGTGGTGGTAGTAGTAGTAGTAGTAGTAGTAGTAGTAGAAGAAGAAGAAGAGAAGAAGAAGAAAGCCCAAAGAACAAGCCCAACTGGAAAATATAAAGAACATGATCACATACTGACAGACCCAGGGATCGAACCTCAATCATCGTGACTTAGAACTGGGACTGACTATACACAGTCGATTTCCTTTTGTGTGTGTGTGTGTATGAGAGATAGATAGATAGATAGATAGATAGAGAGAGAGAGAGAGAGAGAGAGAGAGAGAGAGAGAGAGAGAGAGAGAGAGAGAGAGAGAGAGAGAGAGAGAGAGAGCGAAAGTTATATCATCATACAGACCCACTAAACACTTATAAGAATTCCCTGAGGATACCAAATGCATTATTTAGAATTTTAGAGCATACAACTAACTACAGACATATTTTGTCGTCTTTTTCCTATTTTTTCTTTTGAGTGAGACACCAGGAGGGACAAAGAAAATTGCCCTCATCGGGCCTGGCCACAAAGAAAACTTAAAGCAATAGAGAAACATGGGGTGTGTTGTGACTTGTCAGATGTGAAGGGATAATGAGACATTAAGTCTGCAGGAAATGGATGATTTTTGACTCTTCGTTATTAATCTGATATCTGATATTTCGCGTTCTAAAAAATCTATTGTATATTTTTATCTATACTTACTGTAGTATTTTCTACGTTCGTTTGTTGTTAGCTTGCAAATTAGTGGATGTAACTGAGAAAAGCACTGTATATATATATATATATATATATATATATATATATATATATATATATATATATATATATATATATATATATATATATTACTAAATAAATCATGGTTGATGAAACTCTTATATGTACCCATGTTTATGCTAACTAGCTTGGCAAATCCTTATGTGTACACATCTGCGCACTCACCGAATTGGTCAGATTTTGCTTATATACGCTCACAAGATAGATAAAATCATACATATATATATGTACGTCCATGCACTAAAACGTATTTGACGTGCATGTAAACATTTTCTGAAGACGTTTTGACGTCTGGTCAAATTGGCATTCAGGCCCTCACGTTCACTTGAACGTCATATTATCCAATTTTAGATGTTCTTTGGCACTCGTATTTGGCACAAATGGGGTCAAACGTGGTCAAGGGTGGAGACATGTATCAGATCCAAAAACTATAGGAATATACGATATTTTTTTAATCTTACTTGACTTGTTCATGTGCAAGTAGGCTATTTAATTGTGTTGGATTATAACTTATTCTAGCATCGTAAGGCAAGGAATGGTTATTAAAGTACTTCTTCTACAATTATAAATACTATTAGTATTTCTATTATTATTATTATTGTTATATTATTATTATTATTATTATTGTATTATTATTATTATTCTTATTAGTTATTATTATTATTCTTATTATTATTTTGTTATTATTATTATTATTTTATTATTATAATAATAATAATAATAATAATAATAATAATAATAATAATAATAATAGTAGTAGTAATCGTTATCATTTGCTGATTATTATTATTATTTTCTTCAGATTCGTGACATAGGTGACGGTTGGGCGACCGCAACCATTCGTCTCCCTGTGATGAGTAAAGACCAAAAACGTTGGTTTCTTTGCGCGCGCTCAGGCCCATCGGAGCGCGCCTCCCACCAGGGTTCGAACCCTTGGCTCACCATGAAAACTTACAACTTGATTCTGCCTCTCTGGATACAGGTAAGAGCAGGGGGTAATTTTTCTTTTGTTTGTTACTTCAAGCTTATTTGAAGTTGTCATCTCTGGCCTACCGCTATTTATTGCTAAATTATTTATTTATTTATTATTTTTCCTGTTTCACAAGTAAGGTTTTGTTGTGTTATATAGCAAAAGTATACAAGGTATACAAAGTATACATTGTATGTGATTAATAGGTATTTTCTATATGTTTCTGTGTATTGACACTTCAAAAAAAAGAAGGATCAGGTAAAAATTAGCAACCCTTAGAATAATACACAACCCCGTAATTTTTTAAAGTTAGACTTGGGTTAGGTTTGGTACAGTCGTGTTAGGTTAGGTTAGAGTAGGTACAGGTCAGGTAAGTTAGGATAGGTTAATGTCTAGCCCAACCTAACTGACCTAACCTAGCAATTTATAGGGCTATATAACTTTCTAGGGTTGCTAAGCTTTACGTAATCCAAATACTGGTGGGGGAGTATTGTGCATTTGAGGAGCTGAACCGCCCCTGTCTCTCAAAGTTCATTATCATTCATTCTCTATATATTCTTGCCTTTACTAGAGACAAGGGGCAAGGATACCGCCTCCATATACCCTTGGGTACGGTAAAAGTCGATATAATGGGGTGGCTCAAGGGGACTTATAATCTCCCTTTCAATTTTTTACCATGAAGAGTCAAGTTATCCATATATATATACAAAAACCATAACCCTCTTTTAAGGAGGTGGCTGAGTCAAAGCAAAAACTTGACTCATTGTGGGAGGAAAATGCAGAAGCGATGGATTCCCAGTCCCCTCTCTCCGCCCCATTTAGTCAAGTTTTACGTCACGCAGGGCAACACGGAAGAGATAGTCTTGCCCCCTCACCTTAGGAAGTATTCTTAGGAAAAATCCAAGTGGAATCCTAGTAATTGGATGGGAGTGTGCTTTGACTAGGCCACCCCAATAACAAAACAATTATGATCTTTGCAGATAGAATAACTTATGAAAATGTATCTGGTAGTTGACATTGTGGTGAAATAAAGATTTATCTTATTTTACTCTGTTAATACATTTACATTTATTTTTACACGTTTTATGTGTCGGTGTTAGTCCCCATTTGGGGAATGGGCACAGATGTATTGAAGTTGGGGAATTAAGAATGGATGCCCTTCCCATCGCCCCGCTGTGGGCTCGAAGGTAGTTGTATCACCCCCCCCCCAATTGGAGCACTTTACCACTACTCTACAGCAATCCCCTTATTTACCAACAACATCTGATGCTCCCGGTTGCGCACCCATCTAAGTACTGACGAGATTCATTTAATACCTATTTCCTTTCTTTCCCTTCCGACCCAGGGATGCTTCATCGTTATATTATTAGGTCTGTCGGGCCTGTTCTCAGGCCTGAATTTGGGTCTTATGGCTTTGGACAAGACTGAGCTGAAAATCGTGTCCAATACGGGTTCACCCAAGGAAAGGAGGCACGCTCGTGCTATCGAGCCTGTGCGTTCGCATGGTAATTTCCTTCTGTGTACGCTACTCTTGGGAAATGTATTGGTCAATTCCTCGCTAACTATCCTCTTGGACGAACTCTCCACGGGTATCATTGCAGTTATTGGATCAACAATTGGCATCGTTATCTTCGGTGAAATTATACCGCAAGGTGAGTCGCTGGCTCCCCCTGTTTGGACGGATATTATTACTGTTATCGAAGCGAACACACACATACACAGTTTATTTGCATGTGGAAAATGACCTATTTATTGACTTCTTACCTTTGTGACCTTAGTTTTTTCTATATGGCATCAGCCATCTTTAAATTTTTTTTTTTTATTTGCACGTGAAAAATGACCTCTTTGTTTTTTGCCTTCTCACCTGTGTATTTTTCTTTTTCTTTATGGCCACAGCCATTTGCTCCCGTCACGGCCTGGCAGTGGGGGCTCGCACCGTTTGGTTGGTTAGGGTTTTCATGGTCATCACGGGACCCATGTCATACCCTATCTCGAAGGTAAGATTCATCAATATTTGTATGTTCATGTCGCATCTCATATTGCATAAAGAAAAGTCGAGGTTGGCTCTCGACTCTTAGGAGTAGTTTGATATATATGAACATTTGCTCATACACAATTTGATTTACTACTACAGCTACTACCAATAATCCTAATAATAATAGTAAATGCAATCGTCTTCCCTCAGATCTTAGATTTCGTCCTAGGGGAGGAAATTGGCAACACTTATGACAGGGAGCGATTGAAAGAGCTCATCAAGGTAAGAAGAAAAATAGCTTTCAGTTTCTGATTCTGACCGCGGATCATATTGTCTACATGTATTTGGATGTCGTTATGATGCTCATCAGTGATTAAAATGGGTGTGGGAGATATTTCGAGGGAGGCTGTCAAAGGTGCAGATCAAGGATATGTAGCATTGAGGGTTATATTGATAGTGTATTATATTTGTTGCCTTGATGGGAGATGATGACACTTTTATCTTATACATCCTCCAACGGTGATATTTGAGGCTTAGTGTTTTGAGACTTGTGTAAATTATACATTCCTCTCTGATGAGAGAACTAAAAAATGCTGGTTCAGTGTATACTTTTTAATATAATCTTAAGAAGTTACTCTTAAAGGAAGATTTTACTTGTAAATTTTAATAGTACACCCATCTTTATGATTTGTTTGTTTTAGTATGTCTATATCGTACACCACAGATGTCTATCTGGAATATATATGCATCTTATTTGAATACCCAATGTACGTTGGAAATAAAGATTTATTATTATTATTATTATTATTACTCTCTCTCTCTCTCATTTTGTTTTTTGCTTGTGACACTTACAGCTCCCCAGATGTGCATTAGATGTCCCTCAGACACGCATCTATTGCCTTGTCGTGAGTGATTTTCCCGCCCGTATCGATTACAGATTTATTTGGTATTAGTTTTGGCGTTTGGGAGATTTCTTCTTCTTCTTCTTCTTCTTCTTCTTCTTCTTCTTCTTCTTCTTCTTCTTCTTCTTCTTCTTCTTCTTCTTCTTCTTAAGATTTCTATAGTTAGAGTGCTCTTCTCTATTTATTTGTACTCATCGTTCCTACTGAGTTGGCAGGGGCAAGGAGGCAGCAGATAACTCTCCTTTTTTCCATTAATCAAATAACTGTACATGGGGACATGGGCACTCCTTGTGATATTGCAGTTGTTAAGCAGTACAATCTATATTTGGTTATGCATAAATAAAATATTAATATAATTTGCAGTTCATTTTAAATATCATAGCAAGTTATTAAGAATAAAATATAGTGGAACAATAGATTGATGGCAGAAGAGCACCATGCGATTCTTGATTAAGAGTAATATTTGTAATGATAATTTTCAATAGCCCTTTTTGAGTGCTATCATTTAAGTTAAATCTCCACTTTACCACAGAACTACTACAGACAATTTGAAGCAGATATAGTATAACAATTTTCAGATTAGGGTAATAAGTTGGTACATATACATATACATGCGTGCACATGTATCTATATATAGGCGTGCATATACTTATATAGAAATAACTAATTAGATGAGCAATAGAAATGCCACTGGAGCTTTATAATTATACATATCTAGGAGAGAGAGAGAGAGAGAGAGAGAGAGAGTTTGTGGTATTCATTTCAGCAAAAAGATTTATTAGTTCTATCCACCGATATGCATGCATACATACATATTCATACACATCATCACCATCTGATGGTGACACAACAAAGAAAAAGGACAGGCTGAAAAAACAGCCTGAGCATTGAGAGTGCAGAGACAGGGCAGTACCAGGCCCCGAGACAATGAAAGATCCACCACTCTACACATGCACACACATATGCATATGCTTGCACGCATGCATGTGCATGTATGTAGACATGCACATTATATATATATATATATATATATATATATATATATATATATATATATATATATATATATATATAATAAACAAAAATATTGTACTTCCAAGGAAATTCACCAATTTCATTTCATTTATAGCTCCTAATGCTTAGTTTAGGTTAGGTTTTTTAGGTTAAGTAATTTCGTATTATATTGTTTACATTTTGATAATAATCCTAAAGTCAGGTCACATTTCTTCGGTTTTACGTTACGGATTCCATTTTCTGCTAAGGGCTAGGACGGTGCCCTCTTCCGAAGACTTTGATTATGGCAAGTGTGAATGCCCTTTCTAACCTCAGACCGTGGTGAACTTTGGTTTTGGCAAGTGTGACCGTTGCCCTTAGTGAATGCCCTTTTACCTCTGACCGTGGTGGGTAGCGAACCTTCGATCTGATAAATTAAAGTCGCGAGCGTTACCACTCGGTCACGGTGGCCACTTACGACAGACAGGGAACATGAGGGCATTAGTCCTTTTTAGTAAGTCCATTGGGATAAATGAATAATAAACAGCAAGAAAAGGACTTGCTGAAATAATAGGCAGAGTAGTGAAGACAAAAAATGTGACAGGGTTTGACCCTGAAATGACTATAGATCAGGCTTTTGAAGGAAGAAAGAACAGGCTGGAAGAATAGTCAAGAGTAATGAAGACCAATACTATGGCAGGGTTAGACCCTGAAATGACGATAAATCAGGTTATTGAAGGAAGGAAGGACGGGCTGAAAGAATAATGAAGACCTAAAATTATGGCAGGGTTAGACCCTGAAATGACGATAGAGCAGGTTATTGAAGGAAGGAAGGACGGGCTGAAAGAATAGTCAGAGTAATGAAGACCTAAAATTATGGCAGGGTTAGACCCTGAAATGACGATAGATACAGATTTTTAAAGGGAGAAAGGACGGGCTGAAAGAATAGTCAAGAGTAATGAAGACCAAAACTATGGCAAGGTTAGACACTGAGATGACGATAGATCAGGTTTTTGAAGGAAGGACGGGCTGAAAGAATTGTCAGAGTAATGAAGACCTAAATTTATGGCAGGCTTAGACCTGATATGACGATAGGTCAGGATTTTGAAGGAAGAAAAAGATGTAGGAGAGGGGAGGGGTGCAATAGCAATCCATAAAGTTAAAAAAAGGAGTAACATGCAACCATGGAATATCGATCACCTAACCCTTTCGTTGCTTCTCTGCGATCCACAGCAAATTTGGGTTATTTTCTTCTCTTTCCAGCCCCCCCCCCCAAGGGAGGGAATAAACAAAAAGACAACTGGATCAATATCTGGGAAGGGAGGTGGGATAGAGTGACGTTTTAAACTGCGTATACACACATACACACACACACACGCACGCACTCACTCATGCACGCACTCACACACACATGCACATGCCCGCCTACCCACCTTTATGGTTTTGACAGGAGGAGTGGACAGGGAGCGATATTTTGATATGGGTGGATCTAGAACAAGAGGCTATAGATTGGAGCTTCGTGGGGAAACTTCATTTAGTATGCTCTAGTATGTTGGACATAGCTAGATTATCTAGTGCAGAGGTGGCCAAACAGTCGATCGCGATCTACTAGTCGATCGCGGCCACTTGTTTGGTCGATCGCAGTTCCCCTACAGTAGGTTTAGGCTTAGGTAAAAATTTTGGTAAAATTTAGTTTGAACAGGTTTTTTTTCTTAATTTAGTTTGAACTGATTAATATTTTTTTTTTTGTATATAAGTGAGACAAATGCACTCATGTTTTATAGTACTATGCAATTTGAATTTTTTTTCCCAGTTGACGTAATATTATGTGATTATGTAGTATGGTAGATCGTAAAAGAGTTTCAGTCTTTAGAGTTGATCTCGGAATCCAAATGTCTGGCCACACCAGATCTAGTGGTTTTAATTCACGTGGCATAATTTAAGCAAAAACCTGTTCAAGTTTTATTTTGGATTTGGATATTAAATTCGTACTACGTATGACCCCATGATGATGATGCCCTTGCAACAATGGGCATTTGTTTGTGTGTGATTACCTAATTGTGTTTACGGGAAAGAGCCCAAAGCCCGTATCTCCCCGTCTCCTCATCGGTTCCATTTTGTACTTAGTGATACTTATCATACCTGTCCTTAAAACTATGGATTGAGATAACATTAACTACCTCCTCGCTTAGCCAATTCCAATTATCAACTACTCTTACACTGAAAAAGTATTTCCTTATATCCTGCAAAGAAGTTTTCTTACGAAGCTTCAAACTATGACCTCTAGTTCTAGAGCCAGCCATATCAAAATATCGATCCCTATCCACTCTTATCATAACCATGAAGGAATTTAAAGACTGTCACCATATCCCCCCCTCAATCTTCTAGCTTGTAGTGATGGTAAGTCTAATTCCCTCAGCCTCTCATCATAACTGAGATTAAGTATTTCTGGTACCAGTTTCGTGGCATGTCTTTGAACTTTTTCAAGCTTAGCTATGTGCTTTTTCAAGTGCGGATTCCCAAAGGGGGCTGCATATTCGAGTTTTGGCCTCACATAGGTTACATAAATATTTCTGAACATTTCCTTGTCCATGTGCCTGAAGGCTACCCTTACATTTGATAAGAATTCATATGCTGCCCTTACTATGCCATTTATATGTATTTCTGGAGACAAATCTGCCAGTATGTTTACTCCTAGATCTCTCTCATTTTCTGTCTCTTGAAGTTGTACTCCAGCCACCGAGTAGTCAAGCTTGGGCCTTCTTGCACTTGTACCCATTCTCATTACCTTACATTTTGTGTGTGTGTTAATCTTAGAGATGCTCGTGTATGCATGTATTACGAATAATCTGCGAATAAAAGAGCGAAATACTGGAGCAAATTAGCGCTTATGAGTGTAATTTAACTAATTAAGTTTTACCTCACGGACTCCCTTTTCTATTGAGGGCTGGGACGGTGCCTTCTTTCGAAGGACTTTGGTTTTGACAGATTGTGGCCTTTACTCTGAGTGAATGCCCTTTCTATCCGTAGGCCATGGCTGGTCTCTAACCGACGACGTGACGACTCAAAGTCGTGCGCTACTGTTCGGCCACTACAACCATTTACGAGTATAATTTAACTAACCCAGAAATATAATTTTTATTTCCTGCATTTTTTCCCTATTCGTATTCATGTGTATGAAAATAAAACGCGTCATATTCCTTCATCTAAGAATCATGAACGTTATAGAGGACGACATAAAGGTTATATTTGGTTGTGTAACGTATGAATTACATCAAATTTCGTATGAAAAAACTTCATATTGCAACCTGAGAAACATGGTCGGGCGTTGATGAATTCGTTGTGTTCAAATCCATCCTCTTCGTCCCTTATTCTAATGGGGATGGACTCATACAGATTGGAGCTGGGAAATTAAGGTTGGATGCCCTCCCTAAAGCCCCGCGGTTGGTGCGAACTCAGGTTAGTCATATTCCGAGTAGAACGCTGTAACCACTGCACTAGCGGTCTCGTTGGTCTTTGTGTATAACCTCTAATTGAACTTTGACAATTGCCTGTGGGTCACCTAAATTTGGATTCTTATCCTCAGATTCTCATCTGTAGTCACCGTGGCTCAAGCGGTAGCGTCCTCGACTCTGAGGCGTCAGGTCGAGGGTTCGCGCCCCGTCACGGTCTGAGGTTAACAAGGGCATGCACTCAGGGTAACGATTACATCTGCCAAAACAAGTCCTTCGCAAGAAGGCAACCGTTCTAGCCCTTGGTAGAAAAGGGAGTCCTTGACGTAAAACCGGGACAATCCTCAGATTCTCATATCCCTTCTCAGCATCTATCTTCTCAGCCTCTCTTGGTTCTCTCTACACCTGCTAGAATTCAAACTAGAATTTCCCCATTCAACTTTTCTTTGGACTACCTTACACGAGCAAGAATTAAACTCTGGATGCCTCGCGTCACAATATTTTCTAAATGGCAGATTTATCTCTATACATTCAGTATTGTGAATTTGGAGTCCTTTCCTCTATACTTCTCTTTTGTGTATACTGGGTTCCTCTTAAAAAGGCAAATATTAAGATTCAAAGGGTTTTCCTCGACTTTTTGTGTGTAGCATAGTTTGCCTTACATATGTAAGAATATAGATAGGAAGGCTCTCCTCTTTTGTGTTTCCATCTCTTTTACTTCACAAATGTAGGAAATTTGACTGGTATTTCCTTACTCACACTTCTTTTATTTGTCTTTTAGTTCACTTTATGCACACAAGAAATTAAGTCTGGAACTCCTTTTATGTATCTTTAGGTCACTTTGTACAAACAAAAATTTAATTTCGGGAACTTCTTTGTATACTTTGCTCATATTATGCATTTAAGATATTAAATTTGGATGGATTCTTCAAAGTCCCTTAAAACTTTACCTGCTTCATTTTCCATTTGCACACAGTCATAGATTTATCTTACACATGCAAGAATGTAAATTTGGATTTGCTCCTGCCTCCACTTTTCTGCGTATCTGGTTCGCCTTACACATACAAGGAGTCAAATGGATATGTTTCTCCTTTAAGCATCTTGTGTGTATCTGGGTCTCCTTATGCATGCAAGGAATCAAATGGATATGTTTCTTCTTTAAGTATCTTGTGTGTATCTGGGTCGCCTTATACGTGCCAGTATTGAATTCAGAATCCCTCTCGACTCTCTTGTGTAACAGATTCACCCAAAATTTTTATTTAGATACGGGTGATTGGCCCTTATTTCCGTATTTCTGAATTACACACGCAATAAATTCATTCTGGGATGATTCTTCTCCAACAGCAGTCTCTTTACTCGGGTCACCTAATTCCACTTCTTGCAACGACCAGAATTGAGATTCCTCGCCTCGTGTCTACCTGGTTTACCTTGTAATAAAACTTAAACTGTGGATGTCCTGGAAATGTACGACTTGCAGAGGATAAGAGGAAGTAGGAAGGAGAATTACAGGAACCGGAACCTGTCAACAAGGGTATATTTTCTCACTGAGGAGCTTCTTGTATCCCTGCAGGGTGTAAGGGAGTTCGTAAGATATTTTGTGGACTAATATCCAGGAATCAGGTTTTGCAGTTCGGTGTCGAGAGTGCTTTTGCACTGCGATGTGGTATCAAAAAAGCATTCGCCAGGAACATCGGTTGACATTTTGGTTGATAGAGATTGAGATTTTTTCCTCTCATAAATATATAAGGTTAATTAGGTTATTTGTGTCGTGTTGGAATTGTTCCTACATCAGCCGAGGGAGCCCATATATTGTCACTTAGAGGGGTCATTTAAAAAAAAAAAATTACGTTTTAGCTTTATAAAAGAATCTTTCGGTAGGAAATTGCTTAAAGAAAGAGCGAGGCGATGGGGGAAAAAAATAAGTGAGAAATTCTGCTCTTTTTAAACATGTTCGAGTGCAGGAGTCAGTAGAAAAAAAAACCCAAAACGTCAGTGACAAGCAGACAGACTGGTTTGCTTAGTAGAAATTATTATTATTCCTCCTCCTCCTCCTCCTCCTCCTCCTCCTCCTCCTCCTCCTCCTCCTCCTCCTCCTCCTCCTCCTCCTCCTCCTCCTCCTCCTCCTCCTCCTCCTCCTCCTCCTCCTCCTCCTCCTCCTCCTCCTCCTCCTCCTCCTCCTCCTCCTCCTCCTCCTCCTCCTCCTCCTCCTCCTCCTCCTCCTCCTCCTCCTCCTCCTCCTCCTCCTCCTCCTCCTCCTCCTCCTCCTCCTCCTTCTTTTTCTTCTTCTTCTTCTTCTTCTTCTTCTTCTTCTTCTTCTTCTTCTTCTGCAACAATTATACGTTGACCACTTTGTAAATGTAGGTGGGGGGGAGAGAAATAGATTGTTATGTACAGGACAGCATGTGGTCAACATCCTGGTATGTGCTGAGTCATTGCAATGTCATCATAATGATGTGTTCCCATCATGTGTAATTGCAAAGTCAAGGCATCTTGCTATGCTACACATGACTTCTTTGAATATTTTTCTAAGTACGAAACTGTTTACATTGGATCTTGCAGACAGTAGTTTTTTTTTAATTGTTTTTTATTTTGATGGCGTTTTTCTAACCGTATGTTTTGCTTTATGTGTACTTCATGAGTATTCGATATGTAAAGGATCATAAGAGTTCTATATAGCTATTGTACACACACATATAAATACACATACATGTATAAAATGTCCACAAGGACCGAACAACAGGCCCTCCAATTTTGTTGACCAGTTGAGGTCATGCACGGCCGAGTGAGATGAAGGTTTGTTAACGGGAAATCATTATCGAAGATATTCGTGACTCATCTCATTTCGGAGGAAAATTGGTAAAACGAGGGAACATTGAAGCCAAAGGGCGACGAGAAGGGATTAAATATATATATATATATATATATATATATATATATATATATATATATATATATATATATATATATATATATATATGCAAATAACATTTATTCACAATAAACACGTAGATTATATCATGCTAGTTCTCCTTCAAACAGGATTTGAAATTTTAACAAGAGACAACATTATGTCTCTGGATTTGCTCTATTATTTCTCAATCTGTTTGTATCATCCCCTACATTTCGTCTTCGTATTAGAGAGGGTCATTGCAGAGGTTATCTCGCAAGAAAAGTCATCTTGCAAGATGTCTGAGAGTGATCTATCTAAATACATGAGCCATTTTACCTCTTATAAGGGGAGTGGCTGAGTCAAGGCAAAAAAAAAAATTACTTTTTTGAAGGGAATATACTGAGGAGGGGATTCCCAGTCCTCTCGCTCCGCCCCATTTAATCGACTCTTACTGCACGCTGGAGATCACTTCGGAAGTATTCTAGCATCCCACCTTCAGGGGCTAGGAAAAGCAACAGTTTTTCAAAATCACAAAGTAAAATAGTACACAACACCCAGTCTTCATGCGATTTTCGTTTCTTTATTTTCTCTTATTAATGAATCAATATAAGCCTTGAAAAATAAAGGTGACAACACTCTCCTTGTGGGACACCATATCTTTCATTCTTCTTCTGAGACCTGAAACGTACACCGTATTTGAGCGATTAACTGACCATAGAGTTGATTATTCTCACTTGTACTGATGGCATAATATTGTGTTTAGATAATATTGCCATTAAAGCACTGTGATTAATGCTCTCAAAGGCTTTTCTTGTATCTATAGAACACGTGAATACAATGTGATTTTATATATATATATATATTTTTACGACAAGCATGCAGTAGTCCTCGACTATCTTGGTCTGAATCCAAATTTACTAATATCGGTATTACAAAGCTATTAGTCTTGTATAATATACGATTTTAAAATTGTTTAAAAAGATTTGCACACACACACACACACACACACACACACACACACACACACACACACACACACACACACACACACACACACACACACACACACACACACACACACACACACACACACACACACACACACACACACACACACACACACACACACACACACACACACACACACACACACACACACACACACACACACACACACACACACACACACACACACACACACACACACACACACACACACACACACACACACACACACACACACACACACACACACACACACACACACACACACACACACACACACACACACACACACACACACACACACACACACACACACACACACACACACACACACACACACACACACACACACACACACACACACACACACACACACACACACACACACACACACACACACACACACACACACACACACACACACACACACACCACACACACACACACACACACACACACACACACACACACACCACACACACACACACACACACACACACACACACACACACACACACACACACACACACACACACACACACACACACACACACACACACACACACACACACACACACACACACACACCACACACACACACACACACACACACACACACACACACACACACACACACACACACCACACACACACACACACACACACACACACACACACACACACACACACCACACACACACACACACACACACACACACACACACACACACACACACACACACACACACACACACACACACACACACACACACACACACACACACACACACACACACACACACACACACACACACACACACACACACACACTAAAGAAACTACTAAAGAAACATATCTCTCTTCACTTGGAATCCTTCAACTTTTTGTCGGTGAGGCAACATGGCTTCAGAGAAGGAAGATCAACAGTAACAAACTTATTAGAATTTTATGATGAGGTAAGCCAAATCTTACAGGAAAGAGAGGGCTGGGCAGCTTGCATATTCCTAGACTTCCAGAAAGCGTTTGACACTGTTCCACATGGGAGACTTATTAGGAAGCTGCAATCAATGGCTAGAATAGGTGGAAATGTCTTGGAATGGATAAAAACTTACTTACAAGGAAGGGAACAGAGGGTTAGAGTAAGACACTCAGTGTCTGAATGGAGAAGAGTTAGTAGTGGAGTTCCACAGGGTTCAGTTTTAGGGCCACTTTTGTTCCTTGTATATGTAAATGACCTACCAGAGTCTGTAAATTCATTCATGAATATGTTTGCAGATGATGCAAAGATTGTGAAGAAAGTAAAAAACGAGAACAATGGTAGAGAACTTCAGGAGGATCTAAATAATCTGCATGAGTGGTCAGAAAAGTGGCTAATGAAATTCAATACCTCAAAATGTAAGGTAATGAGAATGGGTACAAGTGCAAGAAGGCCCAAGCTTGACTACTCGGTGGCTGGAGTACAACTTCAAGAGACAGAAAATGAGAGAGATCTAGGAGTAAACATACTGGCAGATTTGTCTCCAGAAATACATATAAATGGCGTAGTAAGGGCAGCATATGCATTCTTATCAAATGTAAGGGTAGCCTTCAGGCACATGGACAAGGAAATGTTCAGAAATATTTATGTAACCTATGTGAGGCCAAAACTCGAATATGCAGCCCCCTTTTGGAATCCGCACTTGAAAAAGCACATAGCTAAGCTTGAAAAAGTTCAAAGACATGCCACGAAACTGGTGCCAGAAATACGCAATCTCGGTTATGATGAGAGGCTGAGGGAATTAGACTTGCCATCACTCGAAGCTAGAAGAGTAAGGGGGGATATGGTGACAGTCTTTAAATTCCTTCATGGTTATGATAGAGTGGATAGGGATCGATATTTCGATATGGCTGGCTCTAGAACTAGAGGTCATAGTTTGAAGCTTCGGAAGAAAACTTGTTTGCAGGATGTAAGGAAATACTTTTTCAGTGTAAGAGTAGTTGATAATTGGAATTGGCTAAGCGAGGAGGTAGTTAATGTTATCTCAATCCATAGTTTTAAGGACAGGTATGATAAGTATCACTAAGTCTAAAAATGGAACCGATCAGGAAACGGGAAGATACGAGCTTTGGGCTCTTTCCCGTAAACACAATTAGGTAATCACAATTAGGTAATCACACACACACACACACACACACACACACACACACACACACACACACACACACACACACACACAGATGTAGAAATTACAAAGGTTGTAGAGATGAGCAAAATAAACAGAAATTACAAAGGTTACAGAGATGAGATAAATAGACAGAGAGAGAGAGAGAGAGTTGGCCTATGAGTGATGATAATATTCTATTATTGATTACAATCTTATATATATATATATATATATATATATATATATATATATATATATATATATATATATATATAGAGAGAGAGAGAGAGAGAGAGAGAGAGAGAGAGAGAGAGAGAGAGAGAGAGGAGAGAGAGAGAGAGAGATCCTATTAGTTAATTGAAGTTGGAACGGATGGTCGATTGCATGTGAACAAAAAATAAGCTTTTGCTATCCGTATTTAAAAGAATAAAAGGTATATATATATATATTTTTCATCTCAGGTCAGTCCTCTGATAAGAAAGGTCATTTGGATGGGTTTTCCTTTATAAATTCATTTTTATTTAGTTTGTTTATTCTGTATATAGTCGTTTATTTACAGGAAATATAGACTTTTTTAATATTCTTGACCACCGTGCGTAGTGGTAGAATGCTCGGATTGAGAGTGACAGATCTTCGTTCGAGCCGACGGCTGGGCGTTAGGAATGGCATCCAGCCTTAATTCCTCAGATTAAATTCTGTCTTTGACTCCCCCCATATGGGAACTAATACTGACACCCCTCCCCCCCAAAAAAAAAATGAAAACGTTTTAAAATGCACAACTAATTTTTCCCCTTGTTCTGATTTCTCTCTTCTTGGACGCGATCATTTTATAAT
This sequence comes from Halocaridina rubra, assembly GCA_037179515.1. Lineage (NCBI taxonomy): Eukaryota > Metazoa > Arthropoda > Malacostraca > Decapoda > Atyidae > Halocaridina > Halocaridina rubra. The sequence continues at coordinate 439 of JAXCGZ010012435.1, read as the reverse complement.
CATTTTATCCTCTTGAAGTAGCTTCTCCTCTTAAAAGTCTTCTTCTTTGTATGTCAAACTTGTCCTTGTTTTCGTAGTCTGAGCTTCTTCTTCTTCTTCTTCTTCTTCTTCTTCTTCTTCTTCTTCTTCTTCTTCTTCTTCATCTGTTTTATATATCTCAGTTATTTTCTCATACTTTACTTTTCTTTATAGTTATTTTTATTCTTTAATTTCCATTCAGTTTTTATCTACCTCAGGTCCTCCGTTTCCATTATCTTTCCCCTCTTAATTTATCGAAGACCCATTTTCCCCTCTCCCCAATTCTGAAGGTCAACCGTGAAGGTCAACTTCAAAGGTCAAAGTTACGTAGATTCTGAATTGGAAATGAAGTTTTTAGTGTCTCTCGTATAAGGAAATGGAGGAGGGAGGGCGGGGTGTGTGTGTGTATGTGTCTCTCTCG
>JAXCGZ010012434.1:5000-22500 GCA_037179515.1 Halocaridina rubra | reverse complement strand
GTGTCTATGAGGATGTATAAGACCTTTCACGATTACTCTTTTTTTTTTTTAATTCCAAGCTGACTCTCTCTCTCTCTCTCTCTCTCTCTCTCTCTCTCTCTCTCTCTCTCTCTCTCTCTCTCTCTCTCTCTCTCTCTCCTTGTTCAACGACGAGTGAATGGGGTAATAATTTGTGACTCCCAATCGGCCCTACGTGCCCTATCCTCGCCAAGACCCATCTGTGGCCGTGTTGTGGGAGATATACTATGTTGCCTCGCTGCCGCTCGGGATACTTCGCTTGTTGTGTCGTTTGTACGGACGCCCTCTCACATTGGGCTGACTGGCAACGACACAACGGATCGTCTTGCCAAGGCGGCCTGTATGCTGGATGGGCATGCTGTGGACACTGATCCCTCCCGCCGATGCCTACGTAACATCATCTACTCAGCTGAGTTTGCCATGACGGTCCGGCGCAGGGACGTGGAGAGGGCCAACAGTGTGTCCATACAGCACATGATCACTTTCTTCACAGTCGCTACAAGTATCGCAGACGCGGGTTAATGGTGCGGAAAAACAATGTAGTTAGTGCTCGGCTTAGAATGGGGTATCGGCCTTTATGGCTGGTCTCCCAGACTCTAGATATGCCACAGTACACCTCCTGTAAATTATGCGACCGTCCTAATGCTAACACTCTTGACCACTATTGTCTTCAGTGCCCCACAGTGAGAGATGTTTTACCACGAGGCCAGAACTTAATAGAGATCTGCTTGTTTTTGCTTAATGATGACAACTTTGATGTTATTCTTGCTCGTTATCCTCACTTTGGTGGCCATTAATTATATTGTTATGTATATAATATATATATTTTTTGTATGTTGCTGTATAATTCTGTTTTGTTTTTGTTTGCAATGTGTTTGTGTGTTCTGTGCTTCTCTGAGCTTTACGTTTGTATATAATGTACTTTGTTATTCTTGCTCGTTATCCTCACTTTTGTGGCCATTAATTATATTGTTATGTATATAATTTTATATATTTTCTTTGTAAGTTGCTGTATAATTCTGCTTTGTTTTTGTTTGTAATGTGTTTGTGTGTTCTGTGCTTCTCTGAAGCTTTACTTTTGTATATAATGTACTTTGTTATTCTTGCTCGTTATGCTCACTTTGGTGGCCATAAATTATTTTGTCATATATATAATATTATATATTTTCTTTGTATGTTGCTGTATATTTCTGTTTTGTTTTTGTTTGTAATGTGTTTGTGTGTTCTATGCTTCTTTGAGCTTTACTTTTGTATATAATGTACTTTGTGCTGCCATACTGTGGGTTGTGTGTTAGTATGTAGTAATGTTTTATCACTGTGTACTCCTCCCTGTCAACTATGTTATATTCTTGGTTGTGTATCTATTTGAATCATTATGTTGTCATTCATTTTGTATGTGTTCATGTAATGTCTGACGCCTTGGCGCAATAAATTAATAAAATTAAAATTAAATTTCTCTATTTCTCTCTTTTACTACAGAGCCATGATATTTCTTATAATTCTTTAAATCAATTAAGAATTATTTATTTCCGTTAAGATTATCTAAATCTATGGTGAAAATAATAATGAACATAAAAGACGGAGATTATGGTGACAATAAAATATCTTCACAGCACGAATATAGTGTCCTTTGTAGTGAAGACAGTGGCAGGAAACATTTGCTTGCAATACTTACAAACTCAAGGAATTTATTGATTACAGCAGTATATAACAGAGGCTGGAGCATACTTTCCCTCACTTCTTGAAATGCATACTTAAATATTCAGAGTATACAGATGTGATAGTTTGATGAGCCTTATCTACAAATAATACCTTTAGAACGGGCAAATAAACTTAAGCATAAAAGATGCCATTACACGATGTACCTTTGAGAGTTTACAACTGCCGGTCGTTGAAGTTGGTGATTAAAATAATGTTTACTCTGCTTTTGCTTTCTCGAGTAGAGCGATGAGTAAACAAGCACTTTTCTCTCTCTCTCTCTCTCTCTCTCTCTCTCTCTCTCTCTCTCTCTCTCTCTCTCTCTCTCTCTCTCTCTCTCTCTCTCTCTCTCTCTCTCTCTCTCTCTCTCTCTCTCTCTCTCTCTCTCTCTCTCCCCCCGAGGACTTGTTGATGTCATTACTATGGCAATCTCCTGTAGAAGTTTTTCCTTTTAATGAGATTGAAGATAATTCCTGATATTCGCTCTCTCTCTCTCTCTCTCTCTCTCTCTCTCTCTCTCTCTCTCTCTCTCTCTCTCTCTCTCTCTCTCTCTCTCTCTCTCTCTCTCTCTCTCTCTCTCTCCCCGTTGGCTTCTCTTCCTATGTCATGTATGTGTCCACTGCCGCCAGTCTAGTCTTCGCAACTGCATATTATTATATACATTTTAATATTTTTCCAGTACTTCCGTCCTTCCTAATATAATTTTCCTTCCATTGCCCACTCCTCTCATTTGTTTTCCCAAGACTCCCTTTCTTTCCCCTCTTTAAGCCTTTGGCCTATTTTGTGCTTGTTTTTAACTCGGGTCGAAAAGTTTCTGTTAACAGTTTCCTCGATATATTACTTAAGTCTCAAGGGAAAAGGCCTTTGATCCGTGGAGAATATTTTGGATAATAACCAACAACATTGTTATTTCAAGAAATAAAAGTAAACGACAAGATTATATATTAGGTACAGATTAGCGTGCTGGTTCCGAGGTTCTTGTAATCCCTAACCATTGGTGAATGAATTTTGCTAACTTGGGTTAGCTCTAAGTTGCTTTTGCAAAACCTTTGTTCTCTATTTCAGAAGGGCAGTTAATATTATTGCTAGTTGCAGTAGAAGTAGGAAGCGTTGTGTGTGTGTGTGTGTGTGTGTGTGTGTGTGTGTGTGTGTGTGTGTGTGTGTGACATTGGGACAGACAAAGACTGCTCACTTCTCGAGGCATGACAATTTAGTCTTTTGTCTGTATTTTATAAAAGGAATTTATGACATTATAGTATGTATGTATGTATGTATGTATGTACGGATGCTAAAATGTATGCTTGCGAGCTTTAACCATTACATTTGTACTAAGGAACCTATCTTCTAAGATGCTTTGTCACGAATAGTACTCAGAGAAGAATAACATGTGTTACGAAAGAAAGTAAGATAGTAAGATGGTGTAATGTGTCTGCAGCTGAAGGTGATATATATGCAAAAAAAAAAAAAAAAAAAAAAAATTGTGGCTGCACGGAATATTACCTTAATATATCCTCAAAATCTATGAAAAGAGATGCCCAGGAAGTACGAAAGTATGTGAAAAAGGTTATGCTTTCTCATAATTTACCCATAGAGCAAAGTAATCCCCCTATTTGTTTTCCTTTCTTGAAGTCAGCTACCCCCCAATTAAAGGGGGAAACAGCAAAGGTAGATAGATAGATAATTTACCACTGGTGAATGCTGTCTCTCGGGAGTTAAAAGGCAGTTGCATGAAGGAAAAGATAACAATGAGAGGCAGAAGCAAGGAAGGAGAGCCTTACCCAAATAAAAAAAAGCTATAGAAAGGAAAGTCATTAAGAATGAAAAGGTTCTTGATGATGAAACTTTTTTTTATGTTAGTCCTTGACAAACTTTAGAACTGAATAAGACTATGAAGTGTTAAGGAAAAACGTTTACAATGAAATTACTAAAGCAATTTTGTGCAAGGTTATGACCAATAAAACCCCCCCAAAAGTGATAGCATTGGTTATGAATTAATAAAAAAAAACACTAAAAACATATTGACTATCAGCAAAGGCAAAATTGCCGTGCTTAGTGATAGCAATCACTTCAAACTGCTAATATATATGATGAGAGACTTACATGTACATGCAAAAACAAAGAGATTACTGGAAAACTTAGCCTGATATTTATACCATTGAGAAAATTGATGATCTCAGAGAAATTTAAAGAACAAAGCAAATGACACAAGAAGAACTTAGAATTAACAATATATGATGAGACGGCATGTTTGAAATCTCCAAATGTAAGGCTACTACAAAAATGCTTAAAATAATGACTGAACTTATTAATAAACATTGCAATGATGCCTCTTCTGGTAACATTATGCCAAGAAAGTTCTAATGATACCGACCAAGTCATTGTTTCAGAAAGCCACTAAACTCCACCACAAAAAACTACAATAATGCATAATTCATAAAACTCTAATAATAAATATCCTTTTAGAAAAATCAAATTGGAAAAGTTGTCTTAAGAAGCTACAGTAAGGTGATTACAACTTGTCTAAAAAGAGAAAGAAAAAAAAAACATACTGGATGTGAGGTTGCTGTAAAGTTTCGCAATTTGATAAAACCTAAAAATCAAACCGGCCACTAAAATGCTGTCTGATAAAACATAGCTTGAGCCATAAGATAGAAGCTAAGGAAATACACCCAGAAGGAAGAACACCCTGTGACAGGATGAAGCTATCAATAATGGGACTATCTTCAGAACATTACGTCCTAGAACCTAGAGGCTATAAAAGATTCATTTTTTTTTGTAGGAAATTAGTGAAAGGTTTGATGAAAACCGGCTCCTTAGGATTAAGCTTGCACCACTGGTTAACAATTTTAAGTAAAAAGAAACCTGGATCAACTGCCACAAATTCATGCAAGGTTATTGCAAGCTTGGAAAGCAATCTTGCAAAAATTGTTGATCAGCACATAGATAGCTTATCAGCATGTAGAATGGTACCTCTAAATGAATTTCTTGGACTCGCACCAATTGAGCTTAAGTAATCCTAAAAAAAAAATAATTAAAAATGCATTAGTAACGTAATGATAATTGAAGTAAGTTATGCTGCAAGGAATTTACGGGAGTGTGATGTATATCAAGCAGGAGGAGGAACAGTTATTGATATCATGCAAATGATGTTTGCATTTGAAAAGGTAGATAATGTACTTCTTGTAAATGCAACACGCGATTTCAACGCAATAAATAAAGTGCATCTGCTAAATGCATGATTTTATTACATTATGTAAAAATGCATTTGAAAAGCCAAATAATTTGTTCATTGGTGGGAAAACAATGAGAACCAATGACTCAATAAAATCAGATATAGGAACAATTCAGGGTGACTCAGTTACTATGGCTATTATGCCATAAGTCTTTCTACTCTCACAATCAAAAGGGAATACCGATATTACTGGTGCTTTCCAATAAAAAAAAATAATGGTCTTTATTCTCTTTTTTATTTGTCTCTGCATAATACTCTGCCAAGTATTTTATAAATTGGCTATGAAAACTCAAATGGTTCAGGTGGTTAGAGCCTCTAGCTGCTTACATCTTAACCAATCAAGGCAAGTGGCTTCAGGTTAATAAATAAATATTTACAATCGTCATTGCTATGTGATGTGGATGGCCAGTTTAGGGTGTACCCGACATGAACTCATGCAGAGATTTTCTTTAATAAAGATAATTCAATGGGGTGCCCTGGGAGAGGCTTTGTGATTTTAAGACATTATGATGCCCGTGATATAGCTGATGAGATACTATGGGAGGTCTGGAAGGATGTAGCATTTGATCGTGTCCTTCAACATCATAAGGGTTAAAGGCCAGTGGTCTCTAATGAAAGAGAGAAGCAAGGGACAGTGATAGCTTTGAACGCGGCTATACGCATATCATATATCCTAGGCCCAAGCCCCCTCTCCAATCACGTGGACTCAGTAATCTACAGACATTAGTTTCATAATCAGTAGACCCATAGGAAATCACCAAGTTCCCAAATAACGACCTGAGACGGTAAAAACTAAAATCTGGAGAAATAAAGTCAAGTAAGCCTTCCAGCATATTTAATGAAGAATGAGTTGAGGCAAGTGTTAGAGAATTCTGGACACAGGGTCAGCAAGCTTTCTCTAACATTGCAATTCTTGACATGATGGCCTCAAACCACTACCATCTAACTCATGAAACTGCCCATAAAATGAATGAAGAGGAAAAATACGACAATTCTCTTAGCGAGTCACTTAGTGAACAAGTGTCGTTCACTCCTTTAGAGTTGAAATAATGGGGTGGATGGGACACAAAGCCAGGTTTTTTTTTTTCATTTGGTAAGGTCTTGGCTGATGAAATAGAGAACCAAAGAGTTTCTTTAGTGCATGATTACGATGATAAAGCTCTTCCCTTTGTTAAGGACCGCATTGTTTTGATTCTGTGGGACAAGGTCAAGCAATATGGTTGATAATGGAAAGTATCTAGAATTTGAGGATGTTATTATTGAAGGTAAAATTGGGAAATTAGATTTAATGTAAACATTTCAGAAATACAAAAAAGTATTCTTTCGATAGACTTAGTAGTAGTAGTAGCAGTAGTAGTAGTAGTAGTAGTAGTAGTAGTAGTAGTAGTAGTAGTAGTAGTAGTAGAGGTGAGTGAGTTTCTCACCTCAGGTGACCTTAATTGTCATAAATCATTGCACTTTTCCATTTATCATAATAGAAGATTGCTGAGAGAGAATCATGTAGCTAAACAGGAATAGTAGCACTGAAAAAATCGTATTAATGAATAAAAGAATGTTCACCTGATGCTTTGTTTACTTTGGTTGAGTGAAGATGTAATTCTGTAATTCTCACAAAGAGCGTCTTTTCACTCAAGTTGCCTTATGGATCATTAATAGCAGATAATTATCATCTCTTCAAGTCTTATTCCCTCACCTTCTCCTCATTATTCTTTTAGTCCATATAATATTTCAACATATACGAAAACTTGACTGATGAAGGAACATTTTTGGACAATTTGATGTTGTCTTCACGAACGTGTTAACAATCATATTAACTGTATCTGAGCACATACAATGCAAGTATATAAAATGTATATATAATGGAAGATATATTTGCAAATGCTTGAATATATAAAAAGGGAAAATAATGTAGCCTCATTTTATCTCTATCCAGGCTAATCATACCCAATTTAGTAATGCTATAATAGAAGAGTTAATGTGCACAACATGAGAAAAAAATAAGAAAAATGTAACAGCCTTTAACAAATGATGTTCATGACAAAAGTTCTGTTGTTATGCAAAATTAATTATGGATTTTCAAGTTTTACTCTGAATTTATGTCAGAATGTAAGAAATAAAAAACTCAATAAGTGGAACTTGAGCTCTCTCATGCTATACATATAATGAATGCACACCAAGCAGGAGTTGGAAAGCAATGGGCAAAGGAGAAAGTAATTTCAAGAGAGATAAACAGGAAAAAGGATAAAGAAGAAAAGGAAAAAATGTATGGGAATGAAGAGACAGTAAACTCCTACAATGGTAATGGTAATAAAAACTGTTTATTTAGGTATAAGTTCTGGCTATGATGACATGAAAATGGGAATGTACTAAGGAGGAGAACGGTAATCGAAGAGATAAAGACAATTGGAATTACTAATTCATGGGAGATTTTGACCAATTTATTCTAAATGTCTTAAGTAGTGCAGGTCACATTAACTCAAAGGTCACCCACCTGGAAATTGCCACTGTAGCGAAGCTCTCAATGAGCACTTGTTTGTTCGGAGTCGATAAAGTGATGACAGAGTATAATAAGTGCGCAAAAGAGTGCATCAACATTAGTTTGAATGTAATTGCTTCAAACAGAGAGAGACCTATATTTATTTTATTATAGTGACACCAGAACGGGCAAAAAAAAAAAATCTGCCCTCATCTGGCCTGGGCACGAAGAAAACATAAAGGAAAGAGAAAAAGATGGTGAGTGTTGTAACTTGTGAAATGTGAAGGGATAATAAAAGAAGTGTAATGAATATCCGAGAGTATGCAGTGCTGATGCAGGCATAAAACAAGAACCGTAACTGAAGGAAGACTTAACATCGAACAGTCCTGGACAGTCCTAATTAAGTCCAAAAGACCCTTCAGTTGTAGTATTACAATGAAAAAGAGAGACTACTGAGAAATGCAATGGGACTTTTACACTGGTTAGACACAACGTGATCTCAGATAAATGTCTAAATAGCATGGAATAACTATAAAAGCCCTGCAGCTGAATTACACTGGTATATGATAAGATAATGTTCTGAAAACATAAAAGCTCTTTGAACCTCCCAAATGTGAGGCTATTTAAAAAATTAATGGATTAATACACTGTTTTCATCAATCACTGTTGGTTCTATTCCCTTTGTGCAATAGTCCAGATGGTACTATTACACTTATTGCTTCAGAAAACCCACATTAAAACACCACTAATATTCCGGCACTATAAGATCAGATATCCCTTTTGAAAAAAATGAGGCTCAATAGTTTGCATCAAGAAACAACAACAAGACAACACCTACGTGTTCGGCAATGGCTGACCATTCATACTGATGGTCACGACGCCAGAAAGTTTGAAAACCTCATGAAATCTGGAAAATAATTTCAACCGTCTTAATGTTATCAGATAATATAGTATCTGATTCACCATAAAAGGGTACATGAAAAGACACCAAAAAATCTACACCCAGAAGCAAAGCAACCTACTGACAGGACTCAGCTACTAAAATAAGAACTAATTGCAGACCTTTGAGACTTTAATGCGGTAAAAGAATCAGTGACACGTAAGAAAGCATTGCAAGTTCAAGAAGGAACTTTCCCTTTGAGATTTATTTGCACTACTGTTAAACAATTTAGATACAGAATAATTGATCAACAGCAACCTAGTTTTGCGATTACGAGCTTGTAAGAAAATCCTCCAACAAGTGAATTCCAGCACCTAGAGTACTTCCACTGAATAAAAGCCCGAAGCTAGACCAATTGGAATTGGAGAAATCACAAACACAAACATCGCAAATGAGTAATATAAGTAATGAAATGCAATTGCAAAACTACAGCAAGGAACTGCGACTATTCATGTCATGTGACTATTCATGACACGAAGAAATATTAATGAAAGAATATGTCAGTGGTATGCTGCTTGTGGATACCACAAATGTCTTTAGTTCAGTTAAGTGGGAAACACTTTAGCTGAAAATCTCTGTTAAATGTTCCACTTTCTGACAATAAGTAGTTAGCAGCTACACATAGAGAAACCAAAATAAACAATGATACTGTAAAGTCAGCAGAAGGAGAAACGCAGTTGCCATGGCTATGCATACGCTCCACTAAAAATATATATCATATATACAATTAATTCATATCTTTGAGGCATAGCAACGTATTTTGATATTCCCAATTGGATGAAAACCATTTCTAGTACACCCGAAAGCTAAAATCAGCAATAGATACTTTATAAGAGAAGTCAGTGACCTGCAGAAAGTTAAATCTGAATTTATAGCAAGAGAAGAGTGTACTAAGGAAACTGGCAAATTGATGAAAATTTTCTAAAACAGAGCCTTATGCGAAATAGACTGACTTCATTTTTTTTTCTGAAAACTAAATTGCCTTCATATCAGGAACTCTATTCGACATTAAGAATAAATTGAAATAACCTTCAAATCAGCATTAGAAATAGTCATGCTCTTAATGTAAAAAAAAAAATCAAAAGTGCACCGACTGAGAAGGGAATATACCATCAATATTCTAAAGGTCTGGGACCAATCTATCTTTCAAGAAGTGATCCCTCTTGCTCCAAAATTCCATTCGACTTTTCATAAATTTTACCTTATGTTAATGCAAAACGCATAAGCAAATATCAGTGATATTGATAACTAGGTAATAAGATTTAAAATTCCTGAATGTCGTAACAGTAAGCAGGTGAAACAAGTTCACGGACTGTTACCAGAAGCATTTTCTACATTGTAAAGGGAATTTCAAGTTGCTCAAGAAGTTGGAGCCTATAACTGACTCAAATCTTTACAAAACAAGCTAAAAAGTTTAAAATATTCCAAATAAGAGTTTGCATATGCCATTGCTATGCAGTATAGACTGTCATTTTAGGGTCTTAACAAAATGTGCCCATGTGGGATTTCTATTGATGTAGATCATGCTTTAATATGTCCTCATGGAATATATAGTTGCATAAGACGTGATGATGTCAGGGATATAACTGCTAAGGTACTCGAGGAGGTCTGCAAGGATGTACCAGTTGAGCCTGTCTTTGAACCACTCTCTAGAGAAGTAACGTCTCCCAAAATCAGCTAATAATTGTAAGTAGGCACAAGCTGACATAAGTATCAGAGGTTTTCGGACAAAAGAAACAGAAGTTTTCACTGATACTAAAAAATTTTATTCACTGTCTCCAAGCCTTTGCTAAATAGCACATGATACTGTCTCCAGAATCAGAAGGAAAAGATACACCATTCCCCTAGAAAATTAGCAACAGAAAACAATGATCATTCATTATTTTTACTGTTTCAGCGTGGGAGCATGGGACCATTAGAGGGAATCTAGTAAAGACTTACTGGAGTCATGGCATAAATATTCTCAAAAATTTAAAGAAGGACTCAAAAGGCTAAAAAAGCTTGAGCCTATAACTGGTTCACATCTTTCCCAATCAAGCCAATTTAAAGATGTCATTGATATGCATTATGGATTGCCAAATGAGAATCTAATCAAACTATGCCCATGAATGATTTTTTTTTTAATGAATATCATGCCACGATATGTCCATGTGGAAGATTTGTGTCCATAATAAAAAATGATGTTAAGGATATAACTGGTAAATTAAGGATGCCTGTAGTGATGTTGCAGTTTATCCAGTCTTTGAGACACTGCCTGGAGACGTTACATCTCCCAAAATGGCTAAGAAGTCAAACAAGGTATAAGTTGACATAAGTCCTAAAAGTTTACAGATAAGAAGTCAAGAAAATATCTTTGATAATAAAATTTATAATTCATTGGCCATAAGCTATTGCCATCAAGCACTTCAGACTGTCCTTAAAAAGAATTAAAAGGAAAAGATTCGCCAGACCCCAGAGATAATTACCAGCATCGAACAAGGATGATTTTTTTTTTTTAGCACTACGCTATGGGGGGAAGGGATCACAAATGGATATCTGCTATTTAAGGTATGCTGAATTCATGTGAAAAAAAAAATTGTAGTCCATCTCCTTTTTACTCTTTTAAAACCTCCATTATTTTACCTACAGGATACAACGTCCCACTGAATTGCAGAAAACATGAAGTCTATAAACTTTGAGGATATAGTTCTTGAAAATAGCTTTTGGAAATAAGGTGGATGCAAAAATTCTAAATAAGAAAGGGAGAATTGATGATCCAAAAAATATTTACATTCTTTCACAGTCGGAGAACCTTAGAGAATATTAACCATCCCAACTTACTGAAGCTGAGATGTTGATTTGCTGCTTTGAATTAAAAATAAAATAAAAGTAACAGCCGCAGTAGTAGTAGTAGTAGTAGTAGTAGTAGTAGTAGTAGTAGTAGTAGTAGTAGTAGTAGTAGTAGTAGTAGTAGTAGTAGTAGTAGTAGTAGTAGTAGTAGTAGTAGTAGTAGTAGTAGTAGTAGTAGTTTTGAATACTTTAGGCGTGAGAGGATTCTAGACAAAAAGATAGAAAATATTCCTTAATGGTGGACTATTTTGACCTATCTGAACCAAGCAATTATTATAAAACTTTTTTTTACTACAAGATTTTCTTTGTTCATTATAAAATATCTGCCTCTGTGACACGAGGTCTAATAATAGTGTGGAATTTAGTAAGTATCTAGAAAGAGGATGTACTTATTCAAAATTGAATTAGGAAATGAGGTTGAACAAATGCAGTGGCTACTCGAGAAATTGTCCACTTGGTCTTCATTTAAAAAAAAAATTGAGTATGAATAGCTACTCAGACAACCTAATTAAGCTAGGAATATATGATCCATTTAATTTAAACTGGTAGTAGTAGTAGTAGTAGTAGTAGTAGTAGTAGTAGTAGTAGTAGTAGTAGTAGTAGTAGTAGTAGTAGTAGTAGTAGTAGTAGTAGTAGTAGTAGTAGTAGTAGTAGTAGTAGTAGTAGTAGTAGTAGTAGTAGTAGTAACTGCAAAAGTTTGGAGAAAAAGCATAACGGACGGGAAATATAAGGCTGACTTATTGATCAATCCTATTTAACAGGAATGCACAAAGACACTTTAATCTACTTAATTCTGTATCATCTTTTTGCGGAAATAAACTTTGTCCTTGCATTGCCTTAGATAATGTCCATGTAACATATCTTCATGATATATAATAAAAGGAAAAACTGAGTGTGATGGAGTTTTAAACACCTTTTATTCCTTATAAAAAAAATAGTTAGCTATCCACAAAGCTACATACCAACTAATAAGGGGGTGGCTAGGTCAAAACAAAAGCCTTGACTCTTTGTGGAAGGAAAATGCAAAGGAGAGGATCCTCAGTCTCCTCACTTCTCCCTATTTAGTCGCCTCTTGCGACATCCAAGAGAACACGGAGGAGGTATTCTCCCTCCAAGAGAAATCTTAATACCTTAATGTATTCTTTCTATTTTCAGTGGAAGTAGATGCGCTGAACAAATATATTACAAATATGTACAGCGATAACATAACTAGCCATGCTTACATGTATTTGTAACTCAGAAAAGACTGATCAGAACTGTTACATATAGTGGAAAATATGACTCAACTTCCTCTTTATTCAAGGAGCTAAACTTGCTTAAATTTAATTACTTGATACAATATTTCTGTCTTATTATTATACATAGTGATGTTAACGATAACAGAAAATTATTTAGATTTATTCGACACAACCATGGAACCAGAGGTAACAATATAAATTTGATATGTCCACAGCCGAGAACAACCTTGTACAAATTTTCTATTCGCTGTTTTGGCCCAAAATGTTGGAATGCATCACCAGAAGATTCAAAAACAATAACTGGCACAACTTTATTTAAAAAGAAACTCAAACAGCATGTATTTACTAGGCAAAATCAAGCAGCTGTTGATTAATAATTAATACAGTATTGGTGCATCATTATGTCCCCAGGTTAAGGTCAGGCTACTATTTTGTTTTATTACAAGATAAGTATCAGATTGCTATATTGAAGCTTTTGTTAACTATTGCCGTCATACTTTAAATTATGTGAAATGTATATTAAACTGCCTGCCAAGGAGCTCTTGCTTAGCAACATAGTGCCTCTGAATATAATGTACATATTTATTCCTCTATGTATACTAAATATTTGGCAATAAAATCTATGACTATGACTATGACTACATTGACATATGACTTTGTTCTTTGTCGGTTAAATAATTGTGCTGATATATAAAGCTGATATATATATATATATATATATATATATATATATATATATATATATATATATATATATATATATATATATATATATATATATATATATATATATATATATATATATATATATATATACATATATATATATATATATATATATACATATATATATATATATATATATATATATATATATATATATATATATATATATATATATATATATATATATATATATATATATATATATATATATATATATATATATATATATATATATATATATATATATATATATATATATATATATATATTATATATATATATATATATATATATATATATATATATATATATATATATATATATATATATATATATATATATATATATATATATATATATATATATATATATATATATATATGTATATATATATATATATATATGTATATATATATATATATATATATATATATATATATATATATATATATATATATATATATATATATATATATATATATATATATATATATATATATATATATATATATATATATATATATATATATATATATATATATATATATATATATATATATATATATATATATATATATATATATATATACATGTATATATATATATATATATATATGTCGTATGACTTCAGATTCTGGCTTCAGCATGGCGGGCTGGCTTCAGCATGACAGAAGTCATACGACATCCCTCCCAACCAAAACTGAAATATCTCTTATTTCAGTCGAAGCATGGACTAGTTTTCCGGGAGCTCTTGGACATATCCTAGCTAACATTAGTTTACAATAGAAATGGGGCCGAATTATTTAAGCTATTTTCTAAGAATTCCTATACAAATTACACAAACATAACATATAGAGAGTACCTTTACAGACAACTAGAGCATGCAGGGTCTATTTCATTGTTGGAAATCTGAAATACAAACATATTCTTATATTTAAACAACATAATTCCAGTGTGAAACTAATATTAAACATTAATTAAGATCAAAAGGTCAGTTTAAATCAAAACATTAATTCATCTACTTCTCTCGTTTCTTTAAAAAACAAAATTGGGTTAATTACAGTAGGATTATGACTCATTTAGAACATTAGCAAACAATTGAGTAGAGTATTAGCATGTATAAACATGTAAAATGCAATAGACTATAACATCAACAGTAATTTCTATAAGAGACCTTACCTTCATAAATTCTATTCCTATCATTATTAGGGGCATTGATTTGTCTTAAAATTAAGCCTTAAAAACTACTCCTGGAACAAAACATGTTTTACTTTCATATTATATTACTATTCAGAGACCAATGGATAGGACGACTTTTACTTTCTCTGTCTAGGACGACTTTTACTTTCTCTGTCTAGGACGACTTTCGTTCTCTCTGTCTAGGACGACTTTTACTTTCTCTGTCTAGGACGACTTTCGTTCTCTCTGTCTAGGACGACTTTCGTTCTCTCTGTCTAGGACGACTTTTACTTCCTCTGTGTTTCTTTTCCTCTCTTTTTACTACAGTTATGACATGTATGGGGATCTCCTTGTTTCTGGGATTTCATCAAGATTACCTGGGTTTTTAAAGTAGTTTAAAACTTCTATTCTTTTAGGACTGTCCTCCCTCTTTTCATGCTATAAATCAGAGGGTTAAATCGAAGCACACACACTGATGAAATTAAAGCAAAAAAAAACTAAAATCATATGTGACAGTATCCCTACTACTATCAACAAAAGTACAAATATCTTTTTCTTAACAACTTCTTAAAAAGGACTTAAGTGTCATTAATTTTAACTTTAAAACTCAGCAAATAATCTCTAATAATCTCAATTATCTTTAATTAGCCCGATTGTAATCTAAAATTCATGAAAATGCTAGGGATTAACCATGGTTATCTCTAGATAATCTTTTCAGAATCCTTTAAGTAAGATTTTAAAGATTTCTTCAATACAAAAAGAACTATAACAAAAACGGGTATCTAAGAATATAAAAAGTCTATCTCTGTGTATGCAATAATAAAAACAAAAAGTATATTTCATTATCAACAGTAAGGAATGCGTTTTGCTTAAACTTCAAAATCTCGTACGGAGTTGTACATAAACAATTCAAACATAAAATATATATCTTCTTTTACTATCTCGAATTTGACTTATATCTGCTCTCTCAAATACGGGATACAGCTGTGTAACATTCTTGTTGTCATTTCGTGTCAGCTCTCACTCTATGACCAAGCCGAAATAATTTTGATAAAACATTATCATGGCTAAAACTCGCAAAGTTTTACTTTATCAATCTAACATATCTCTTCAGACAGATAATGTATATACTGCAGCTAGCAAAGAAAATAAAGAATCATTCATAGATTCACGTCCTTTATCACGTAACATCTATCTTGGAATCTCTCGGAAATCGAATAATAATCTCAATGGCGGAGTAGGGGACAACACAAAAATAAAACAAACTCGGCATTTCAACCATATCTGGGCAGGTGGAGAATTACCTTCTCATCCATATCCCTCACTAGATATTGCAACAGCGCATCACCTCCCATAAATACACTCTGATATGGCATGCAGAAGGACCTGGCAGAGCAGGGGAACGATCCTCGCAGACTCCCCAATCATGCTTCCTAACGGTGCTTTCCGCGATTTCACCCCCTAGAGCAACCCTCCCATTATACCCCCATTACACTCATTATACTCATTCGCTCACATGCGCATGACTTCTGTCATGCTGAAGCCAGCCCGCCATGCTGAAGCCAGAATCTGAAACTTGTAACAGCTCTTGAGGGGTAACGGTTAGTCGAGGCCACGGATATTCTATTACATGCCCTCACTTTTATTGAGTTTTTGTGCCGCCCATGTGTTCCCTTGGGACCACCAAGAGTTGTGGCGAGGCACCTGGAACTAACCGCTGGCGCCATGCACCCCCCCCCAAGAGGCCTACAGGATAAGGGACCCTAGGTCCTCGAAAACACCACAAGTCGTGAAGAGAAACATGTGAGGCTAGGGTGAAATAGAATACTCTCACCACTTGTTTTCTGCGGTGCGGCCGGTGTTTGTAGAGGGCGTCAAGGAGATATGTGACCGGACCCCTGAGGCCTCGCATCCGACATGGAGTACCTGAGGGTGGGAAAGGCCGAGGGTTAGCCCTTTCCTAAACCGCACGAAACATAAACTTAGGTTTCGTACACAGGTACACGCCCAGGAGAGCTGCCCAATAACTCCTCCTCGGAAGTAGGCGGGATTCCACTTTGAACCCGGCGCTGATTAGCTGGACTAGATCTGACTGATTTCATTGGAGAATTGGATGTTAAGCCACGCCCTGCCCCTGGGGGTATTTCAAGAGCCACCCGGAGCAGAGACAGTTAGTTAGAACTTTGCCAGGGGCACGAATAGATCATAGATTGTGATAGTCATAGGGTGGGGGCATTGGGGCATTGAGGCGTCGGATGTGTTGTACTCTAGAATAAATATAAGTAAAGGAACTACTGCTTGTCCATTCTTACCTTGTAACCACGCTACCTTGTACCCTTCTGGTACTAATAATTATAAACATATATACGTAGGAGGAAAAGCCCTACGTCAGTGGTGTCATTAGATGGGATAAACAAATCCAATACGACAGTGGTGACGCTCGGTGAGATAATAATAAAAGCACTACGACAGTGGTGACAAGCGGTGAGATCACCCAGTCATCTTACAAAGTGTGAGTTCAAGTGGAAGTCCAAAAACCTCCACGTCATATATATATATATATATATATATATATATATATATATATATATATATATATATATATATATATATATATATATATATATATATATATATATATATATATATATATATATATATATATATATATATATATATATATATATATATATATATATATATATATATATATATATATATATATATATATATATATATATATATATATATATATATATATATATATATATATATATATATATATATATATATATATATATATATATATATATATATATATATATATATATATATATATATATATATATATATATATATATATATATATATATATATATATATATATATATATATATATATATATATATATATATATATATATATATATATATATATATATATATATATATATATATATATATATATATATATATATATATATATATATATATATATATATATATATATATATATATATATATATATATATATATATATATATATATATATATATATATATATATATATATATATATATATATATATATATATATATATATATATATATATATATATATATATATATATATATATATATATATATATATATATATATATATATA
>JAXCGZ010012433.1:0-26894 GCA_037179515.1 Halocaridina rubra | reverse complement strand
AGGCGCCCTCCGGGAGGGGGCCAGCCCCCGAGGCGCCCTCCGGGAGGGGGCCAGCCCCGAGGCGCCCTCCGGGAGGGGGCCAGCCCCGAGGCGCCCCTCCGGGAGGGGGCCAGCCCCGAGGCGCCCTCCGGGAGGGGGCCAGCCGCGAGGCGCCCTCCGGGAGGGGGCCAGCCCCGAGGCGCCCTCCGGGAGGGGGCCAGCCCCGAGGCGCCCTCCGGGAGGGGGCCAGCCCCGAGGCGCCCTCCGGGAGGGGGCCAGCCCCGAGGCGCCCTCCGGGAGGGGGGCCAGCCCCGAGGCGCCCTCCGGGAGGGGGGCCAGCCCCGAGGCGCCCTCCGGGAGGGGGCCAGCCCCGAGGCGCCCTCCGTGAGGGGGCCAGCCCCGAGGCGCCCTCCGGGAGGGGGCCAGCCCCGAGGCCGCCCTCCGGGAGGGGGCCAGCCCCGAGGCGCCCTCCGGGAGGGGGGCCAGCCCCGTAGGCGCCCTCCGGGAGGGGGCCAGCCCCCGAGGCGCCCTCCGGGAGGGGGCCAGCCCCGAGGCGCCCCCCGGGAGGGGGGCCAGCCCCGAGGCGCCCCCCGGGAGGGGGCCAGCCCCGAGGCGCCCTCCGGGAGGGGGCCAGCCCCGAGGCGCTCCTCCGGGAGGGGGCGAGCCCCGAGGCGCCCTCCGGGAGGGGGCCAGCCCCGAGGCGCCCTCCGGGAGGGGGCCCAGCCCCGAGGCGCCCTCCGGGAGGGGGCCAGCCCCGAGGCGCCCTCCGGGAGGGGGCCAGCCCCGAGGCGCCCTCCGGGAGGGGGCCAGCCCCGAGGCGCCCTCCGGGAGGGGGCCAGCCCCGAGGCGCCCTCCGGGAGGGGGCCAGCCCCGAGGCGCCCTCCGGGAGGGGGGCCAGCCCCGAGGCGCCCTCCGGGAGGGGGCCAGCCCCGAGGCGCCCTCCGGGAGGGGGCCAGCCCCCGAGGCGCCCTCCGGGAGGGGGCCAGCCCCGAGGCGCCCTCCGGGAGGGGGCCAGCCCCGAGGCGCCCTCCGGGAGGGGGCCAGCCCCGAGGCGCCCTCCGGGAGGGGGGCCAGCCCCGAGGCGCCCTCCGGGAGGGGGCCAGCCCCGAGGCGCCCTCCGGGAGGGGGCCAGCCCCGAGGCGCCCCTCCGGGAGGGGGCCAGCCCCCGAGGCGCCCTCCGGGAGGGGGCCAGCCCCGAGGCGCCCTCCGGGAGGGGGCCAGCCCCGAGGCGCCCTCCGGGGAGGGGGCCAGCCCCGAGGCGCCCTCCGGGAGGGGGCCAGCCCCGAGGCGCCCTCCGGGAGGGGGCCAGCCCCGAGGCGCCCTCCGGGAGGGGGCCAGCCCCGAGGCGCCCTCCGGGAGGGGGGCCAGCCCCGAGGCGCCCTCCGGGAGGGGGGCCAGCCCCGAGGCGCCCTCCGGGAGGGGGGCCAGCCCCGTGGCGCCCTCCGGGAGGGGCCAGCCCCCAGGCGCCCTCCGGAGGGGGCCAGCCCCGAGGCGCCCTCCGGGAGGGGGCCAGCCCCGAGGCGCCCTCCGGGAGGGGGCCAGCCCCGAGGCGCCCTCCGGGAGGGGGCCAGCCCCGAGGCGCCCCTCCGGGAGGGGGCCAGCCCCGAGGCGCCCCTCCGGGAGGGGGCCAGCCGCGAGGCGCCCTCCGGGAGGGGGCCAGCCCCGAGGCGCCCTCCGGGAGGGGGCCAGCCCCGAGGCGCCCTCCGGGGAGGGGGCCAGCCCCGAGGCGCCCTCCGGGAGGGGGCCAGCCCCGAGGCGCCCTCCGGGAGGGGGCCAGCCCCGAGGCGCCCTCCGGGAGGGGGCCAGCCCCGAGGCGCCCTCCGGGAGGGGGCCAGCCCCGAGGCGCCCTCCGGGAGGGGGCCAGCCCGAGGCGCCCTCCGGGAGGGGGCCAGCCCCGAGGCGCCCTCCGGGAGGGGGCCAGCCCCGAGGCGCCCTCCGGGAGGGGGCCAGCCCCGAGGCGCCCTCCGGGAGGGGGCCAGCCCCGAGGCGCCCTCCGGGAGGGGGCCAGCCCCGAGGCGCCCTCCGGGAGGGGGCCAGCCCCGAGGCGCCCTCCGGGAGGGGGCCAGCCCCGAGGCGCCCTCCGGGAGGGGGCCAGCCCCGAGGCGCCCTCCGGGAGGGGGCCAGCCCCGAGGCGCCCTCCGGGAGGGGGCCAGCCCCGAGGCGCCCTCCGGGAGGGGGCCAGCCCCGAGGCGCCCTCCGGGAGGGGGCCAGCCCCGAGGCGCCCTCCGGGAGGGGGCCAGCCCCGAGGCGCCCTCCGGGAGGGGGCCAGCCCCGAGGCGCCCTCCGGGAGGGGGCCAGCCCCGAGGCGCCCTCCGGGAGGGGGCCAGCCCCGAGGCGCCCTCCGGGAGGGGGCCAGCCCCGAGGCGCCCTCCGGGAGGGGGCCAGCCCCGAGGCGCCCTCCGGGAGGGGGCCAGCCCCGAGGCGCCCTCCGGGAGGGGGCCAGCCCCGAGGCGCCCTCCGGGAGGGGGCCAGCCCCGAGGCGCCCTCCGGGAGGGGGCCAGCCCCGAGGCGCCCTCCGGGAGGGGGCCAGCCCCGAGGCGCCCTCCGGGAGGGGGCCAGCCCCGAGGCGCCCTCCGGGAGGGGGCCAGCCCCGAGGCGCCCTCCGGGAGGGGGCCAGCCCCGAGGCGCCCTCCGGGAGGGGGCCAGCCCCGAGGCGCCCTCCGGGAGGGGGCCAGCCCCGAGGCGCCCTCCGGGAGGGGGCCAGCCCCGAGGCGCCCTCCGGGAGGGGGCCAGCCCCGAGGCGCCCTCCGGGAGGGGGCCAGCCCCGAGGCGCCCTCCGGGAGGGGGCCAGCCCCGAGGCGCCCTCCGGGAGGGGGCCAGCCCCGAGGCGCCCTCCGGGAGGGGGCCAGCCCCGAGGCGCCCTCCGGGAGGGGGCCAGCCCCGAGGCGCCCTCCGGGAGGGGGCCAGCCCCGAGGCGCCCTCCGGGAGGGGGCCAGCCCCGAGGCGCCCTCCGGGAGGGGGCCAGCCCCGAGGCGCCCTCCGGGAGGGGGCCAGCCCCGAGGCGCCCTCCGGGAGGGGGCCAGCCCCGAGGCGCCCTCCGGGAGGGGGCCAGCCCCGAGGCGCCCTCCGGGAGGGGGCCAGCCCCGAGGCGCCCTCCGGGAGGGGGCCAGCCCCGAGGCGCCCTCCGGGAGGGGGCCAGCCCCGAGGCGCCCTCCGGGAGGGGGCCAGCCCCGAGGCGCCCTCCGGGAGGGGGCCAGCCCCGAGGCGCCCTCCGGGAGGGGGCCAGCCCCGAGGCGCCCTCCGGGAGGGGGCCAGCCCCGAGGCGCCCTCCGGGAGGGGGCCAGCCCCGAGGCGCCCTCCGGGAGGGGGCCAGCCCCGAGGCGCCCTCCGGGAGGGGGCCAGCCCCGAGGCGCCCTCCGGGAGGGGGCCAGCCCCGAGGCGCCCTCCGGGAGGGGGCCAGCCCCGAGGCGCCCTCCGGGAGGGGGCCAGCCCCGAGGCGCCCTCCGGGAGGGGGCCAGCCCCGAGGCGCCCTCCGGGAGGGGGCCAGCCCCTAGGCGCCCTCCTTGAGGGGGCCAGCCCCGAGGCGCCCTCCGGGAGGGGGCCAGCCCCGAGGCGCCCTCCGGGAGGGGGCCAGCCCCGTGGCGCCCTCCGGGAGGGGGCCAGCCCCGAGGCGCCCTCCGGGAGGGGGCCAGCCCCGAGGCGCCCTCCGGGAGGGGGCCAGCCCCGAGGCGCCCTCCGGGAGGGGGCCAGCCCCGTGGCGCCCTACGGGAGGGGGCCAGCCCCGAGGCGCCCTCCGGGAGGGGGCCAGCCCCGAGGCGCCCTCCGAGAGGGGGCCAGCCCCGAGGCGCCCTCCGGGAGGAGGCCAGCCCCGAGGCGCCCTCCGGGAGGGGGCCAGCCCCGAGGCGCCCTCCGGGAGGGGGCCAGCCCCGAGGCGCCCTCCGGGAGGGGGCCAGCCCCGATTCGCCCTCCGGGAGGGGGCCAGCCCCGAGGCGCCCTCCGGGAGGGGGCCAGCCCCGAGGCGCCCTCCGGGAGGGGGCCAGCCCCGAGGCGCCCTCCGGGAGGGGGCCAGCCCCGAGGCGCCCTCCGGGAGGGGGCCAGCCCCGATTCGCCCTCCCGGAGGGGGCCAGCCCCGATTCGCCCTCCGGGAGGGGGCCAGCCCCGAGGCGCCCTCCGGGAGGGGGCCAGCCCCGAGGCGCCCTCCGCGAGGGGGCCAGCCCCGATTCGCCCTCCGGGAGGGGGCCAGCCCCGAGGCGCCCTCCGGGAGGGGGCCAGCCCCGAGGCGCCCTCCGGGAGGGGGCCAGCCCCGAGGCGCCCTCCGGGAGGGGGCCAGCCCCGAGGCGCCCTCCGGGAGGGGGCCAGCCCCGAGGCGCCCTCCGGGAGGGGGCCAGCCCCGAGGCGCCCTCCGGGAGGGGGCCAGCCCCGAGGCGCCCTCCGGGAGGGGGCCAGCCCCGAGGCGCCCTCCGGGAGGGGGCCAGCCCCGAGGCGCCCTCCGGGAGGGGGCCAGCCCCGAGGCGCCCTCCGGGAGGGGGCCAGCCCCGAGGCGCCCTCCGGGAGGGGGCCAGCCCCGAGGCGCCCTCCGGGAGGGGGCCAGCCCCGAGGCGCCCTCCGGGAGGGGGCCAGCCCCGAGGCGCCCTCCGGGAGGGGGCCAGCCCCGAGGCGCCCTCCGGGAGGGGGCCAGCCCCGAGGCGCCCTCCGGGAGGGGGCCAGCCCCGAGGCGCCCTCCGGGAGGGGGCCAGCCCCGAGGCGCCCTCCGGGAGGGGGCCAGCCCCGAGGCGCCCTCCGGGAGGGGGCCAGCCCCGAGGCGCCCTCCGGGAGGGGGCCAGCCCCGAGGCGCCCTCCGGGAGGGGGCCAGCCCCGAGGCGCCCTCCGGGAGGGGGCCAGCCCCGAGGCGCCCTCCGGGAGGGGGCCAGCCCCGAGGCGCCCTCCGGGAGGGGGCCAGCCCCGAGGCGCCCTCCGGGAGGGGGCCAGCCCCGAGGCGCCCTCCGGGAGGGGGCCAGCCCCGAGGCGCCCTCCGGGAGGGGGCCAGCCCCGAGGCGCCCTCCGGGAGGGGGCCAGCCCCGATTCGCCCTCCGGGAGGGGGCCAGCCCCGAGGCGCCCTCCGGGAGGGGGCCAGCCCCGAGGCGCCCTCCGGGAGGGGGCCAGCCCCGAGGCGCCCTCCGGGAGGGGGCCAGCCCCGAGGCGCCCTCCGGGAGGGGGCCAGCCCCGAGGCGCCCTCCGGGAGGGGGCCAGCCCCGAGGCGCCCTCCGGGAGGGGGCCAGCCCCGAGGCGCCCTCCGGGAGGGGGCCAGCCCCGAGGCGCCCTCCGGGAGGGGGCCAGCCCCGAGGCGCCCTCCGGGAGGGGGCCAGCCCCGAGGCGCCCTCCGGGAGGGGGCCAGCCCCGAGGCGCCCTCCGGGAGGGGGCCAGCCCCGAGGCGCCCTCCGGGAGGGGGCCAGCCCCGAGGCGCCCTCCGGGAGGGGGCCAGCCCCGATTCGCCCTCCCGGAGGGGGCCAGCCCCGATTCGCCCTCCGGGAGGGGGCCAGCCCCGAGGCGCCCTCCGGGAGGGGGCCAGCCCCGAGGCGCCCTCCGCGAGGGGGCCAGCCCCGATTCGCCCTCCGGGAGGGGGCCAGCCCCGAGGCGCCCTCCGGGAGGGGGCCAGCCCCGAGGCGCCCTCCGGGAGGGGGCCAGCCCCGAGGCGCCCTCCGGGAGGGGGCCAGCCCCGAGGCGCCCTCCGGGAGGGGGCCAGCCCCGAGGCGCCCTCCGGGAGGGGGCCAGCCCCGAGGCGCCCTCCGGGAGGGGGCCAGCCCCGAGGCGCCCTCCGGGAGGGGGCCAGCCCCGAGGCGCCCTCCGGGAGGGGGCCAGCCCCGAGGCGCCCTCCGGGAGGGGGCCAGCCCCGAGGCGCCCTCCGGGAGGGGGCCAGCCCCGAGGCGCCCTCCGGGAGGGGGCCAGCCCCGAGGCGCCCTCCGGGAGGGGGCCAGCCCCGAGGCGCCCTCCGGGAGGGGGCCAGCCCCGAGGCGCCCTCCGGGAGGGGGCCAGCCCCGAGGCGCCCTCCGGGAGGGGGCCAGCCCCGAGGCGCCCTCCGGGAGGGGGCCAGCCCCGAGGCGCCCTCCGGGAGGGGGCCAGCCCCGAGGCGCCCTCCGGGAGGGGGCCAGCCCCGAGGCGCCCTCCGGGAGGGGGCCAGCCCCTAGGCGCCCTCCTTGAGGGGGCCAGCCCCGAGGCGCCCTCCGGGAGGGGGCCAGCCCCGAGGCGCCCTCCGGGAGGGGGCCAGCCCCGTGGCGCCCTCCGGGAGGGGGCCAGCCCCGAGACGCCCTCCGGGAGGGGGCCAGCCCCGAGGCGCCCTCCGGGAGGGGGCCAGCCCCGAGGCGCCCTCCGGGAGGGGGCCAGCCCCGTGGCGCCCTACGGGAGGGGGCCAGCCCCGAGGCGCCCTCCGGGAGGGGGCCAGCCCCGAGGCGCCCTCCGAGAGGGGGCCAGCCCCGAGGCGCCCTCCGGGAGGAGGCCAGCCCCGAGGCGCCCTCCGGGAGGGGGCCAGCCCCGAGGCGCCCTCCGGGAGGGGGCCAGCCCCGAGGCGCCCTCCGGGAGGGGGCCAGCCCCGAGGCGCCCTCCGGGAGGGGGCCAGCCCCGAGGCGCCCTCCGGGAGGGGGCCAGCCCCGAGGCGCCCTCCGGGAGGGGGCCAGCCCCGAGGCGCCCTCCGGGAGGGGGCCAGCCCCGAGGCGCCCTCCGGGAGGGGGCCAGCCCCGAGGCGCCCTCCGGGAGGGGGCCAGCCCCGAGGCGCCCTCCGGGAGGGGGCCAGCCCCGAGGCGCCCTCCGGGAGGGGGCCAGCCCCGAGGCGCCCTCCGGGAGGGGGCCAGCCCCGAGGCGCCCTCCGGGAGGGGGCCAGCCCCGAGGCGCCCTCCGGGAGGGGGCCAGCCCCGAGGCGCCCTCCGGGAGGGGGCCAGCCCCGAGGCGCCCTCCGGGAGGGGGCCAGCCCCGAGGCGCCCTCCGGGAGGGGGCCAGCCCCGAGGCGCCCTCCGGGAGGGGGCCAGCCCCGAGGCGCCCTCCGGGAGGGGGCCAGCCCCGAGGCGCCCTCCGGGAGGGGGCCAGCCCCGAGGCGCCCTCCGGGAGGGGGCCAGCCCCGAGGCGCCCTCCGGGAGGGGGCCAGCCCCGAGGCGCCCTCCGGGAGGGGGCCAGCCCCTAGGCGCCCTCCGGGAGGGGGCCAGCCCCGATTCGCCCTCCGGGAGGGGGCCAGCCCCGATTCGCCCTCCGGGAGGGGGCCAGCCCCGAGGCGCCCTCCGGGAGGGGGCCAGCCCCGAGGCGCCCTCCGGGAGGGGGCCAGCCCCGAGGCGCCCTCCGGGAGGGGGCCAGCCCCGAGGCGCCCTCCGGGAGGGGGCCAGCCCCGAGGCGCCCTCCGGGAGGGGGCCAGCCCCGAGGCGCCCTCCGGGAGGGGGCCAGCCCCGAGGCGCCCTCCGGGAGGGGGCCAGCCCCGAGGCGCCCTCCGGGAGGGGGCCAGCCCCGAGGCGCCCTCCGGGAGGGGGCCAGCCCCGAGGCGCCCTCCGGGAGGGGGCCAGCCCCGAGGCGCCCTCCGGGAGGGGGCCAGCCCCGTGGCGCCCTCCGGGAGGGGGCCAGCCCCGTGGCGCCCTCCGGGAGGGGGCCAGCCCCGAGGCGCCCTCCGGGAGGGGGCCAGCCCCGAGGCGCCCTCCGGGAGGGGGCCAGCCCCTAGGCGCCCTCCGGGAGGGGGCCAGCCCCGTGGCGCCCTCCGGGAGGGGGCCAGCCCCGTGGCGCCCTACGGGAGGGGGCCAGCCCCGAGGCGCCCTCCGGGAGGGGGCCAGCCCCGAGGCGCCCTCCGGGAGGGGGCCAGCCCCGAGGCGCCCTCCGGGAGGGGGCCAGCCCCGAGGCGCCCTCCGGGAGGGGGCCAGCCCCGAGGCGCCCTCCGGGAGGGGGCCAGCCCCGAGGCGCCCTCCGGGAGGGGGCCAGCCCCGAGGCGCCCTCCGGGAGGGGGCCAGCCCCGAGGCGCCCTCCGGGAGGGGGCCAGCCCCGAGGCGCCCTCCGGGAGGGGGCCAGCCCCGAGGCGCCCTCCGGGAGGGGGCCAGCCCCGAGGCGCCCTCCGGGAGGGGGCCAGCCCCGAGGCGCCCTCCGGGAGGGGGCCAGCCCCGAGGCGCCCTCCGGGAGGGGGCCAGCCCCGAGGCGCCCTCCGGGAGGGGGCCAGCCCCGAGGCGCCCTCCGGGAGGGGGTCAGCCCCGAGGCGCCCTCCGGGAGGGGGTCAGCCCCGAGGCGCCCTCCGGGAGGGGGCCAGCCCCGAGGCGCCCTCCGGGAGGGGGCCAGCCCCGAGGCGCCCTCCGGGAGGGGGTCAGCCCCGAGGCGCCCTCCGGGAGGGGGCCAGCCCCGAGGCGCCCTCCGGGAGGGGGCCAGCCCCGAGGCGCCCTCCGGGAGGGGGCCAGCCCCGAGGCGCCCTCCGGGAGGGGGCCAGCCCCGAGGCGCCCTCCGGGAGGGGGCCAGCCCCGAGGCGCCCTCCGGGAGGGGGCCAGCCCCGAGGCGCCCTCCGGGAGGGGGCCAGCCCCGAGGCGCCCTCCGGGAGGGGGCCAGCCCCGAGGCGCCCTCCGGGAGGGGGCCAGCCCCGAGGCGCCCTCCGGGAGGGGGCCAGCCCCGAGGCGCCCTCCGGGAGGGGGCCAGCCCCGAGGCGCCCTCCGGGAGGGGGCCAGCCCCGAGGCGCCCTCCGGGAGGGGGCCAGCCCCGAGGCGCCCTCCGGGAGGGGGCCAGCCCCGAGGCGCCCTCCGGGAGGGGGCCAGCCCCGAGGCGCCCTCCGGGAGGCGGCCAGCCCCGAGGCGCCCTCCGGGAGGGGGCTAGCGCCGAGGCGCCCTCCGGGAGGGGGCTAGCCCCGAGGCGCCCTCCGGGACGGGGCTAGCCCCGAGGCGCCCTCCGGGACGGGGCTAGCCCCGAGGCGCCCTTCGGGAGGGGGCTAGCCCCGAGGCGCCCTCCGAGAGGGGGCTAGCCCCGAGGCGCCCTCCGGGAGGGGGCTAGCCCCTAGGCGCCCTCCTTGAGGGGGCTAGCTCCGAGGCGCCCTCCGGGAGGGGGCTAGCCCCGTGGCGCCCTCCGGGAGGGGGCTAGCCCCGTGGCGTCCTCCGGGAGGGGCTAGCCCTGCGGCGTGTGGTTCCCTCTTGGGTGGAAGCTGTGGTTCCCTTGTAGGTGGGCTCCATGGTTCCTTCCTAAGTGTGTTCCATGGTGCATCCTTAGGTTGGTTCCTTAGTTCCTTCCAAGGTGGGTTCCTTAGTTCATTCTTAGGCGGTTTCCTTGGTTTCTTCCTATGTGTTTCCCTTGCAAATTTTACACACATCGATCAAATACTGTTTTCCCAATATCCACGTTGGATAGCAGGTACGATGTAGGTTTCTCGAAGACTAGTTTCTTGCTTTGTGAGTTCTCGTAGGCTGCAACCATTTATGGTCCGGCAGTCAAACAAAATCTAAACAATAGGATCTTTCTCGAAAAAGACGATGGTTATGAAGTTCTGCTTCCGCATCCAGAGAAGACGATAATTTCTTCCAAGAGTAAGTTTTTAGCTTGTATGTTCCTCGGTGCTTTTCCGAGGAATCTGGTTATATGAAGCCGAGAAAGAGAATCCTCTTCTTCTTCCTCTATTTGCGTTCCCATTTTCATATGGGAACGCATCTCTTCACTAGTCGTCTCCACTGGTTCCGGTCCATCACTTGCTTCTCCCCCAGCTGTCTCTCTCTGAGATCCTCCTTCAGTCGGTCCTTCCACCGTAGTTTAGGTCTTCCTCGTTTACGTCTGCCCTGCACGTCCATCTCCATCACTCTCACACTCACGTAGTCTTCTTCTCTCCTCTTCACATGACCGAACCACTGTAATCTCCTCTCCTGCGCTTTCGCCGACGCCTCCACCACCTTCACTGTACCTCTGCTCCGGTCATTTCGTACATTTATTGAATATTAATGACACCAGACAGGACAGCAAGAATCATCGTACATTTTTTGAATATTAATGACACCAGACAGGACAGCAAGCGTTACACAAGTCTTAAAGATATACTATGTTTTGATATCAACGATGAAGACACAGGAGAGAGCATCATCTTCTATTGAGGTAATTAGGTCTCTTCCAGAAATGATTCTCGTATGTGATTATCGAAGACTTGGTCTTCGCATACAAGCTTTAAAAGCCTGCAAAGCCTGGAAAAGATTGTTGGGAAGCTCCACACATATATAAACACATATATACATACATGCATGCACACATATATACATATATACAAATATATATATATATATATATATATATATATATATATATATATATATATATATATATATATATATATATATATATATATATATATATATATATATATATATATATATATATATATATATATATAGTTTATTGACAAAATATTACAAAAGTATTACAAAAAAAATATTAATTTTTTTCTTTTTGCACAAAATAGCATAAGTAATAGAAACAATATTTTGTCCATCAATAAATGTTAGCCTAAAGAACAATACAAATATTCTCACAAACTTACCAACAAAAGTAAATAATCATATTTATCTTAATGCCTAATTCTGAAATACAGTTAGAAGAATAGAATACATCCAAATATTACAAATTAACCTGTACATACAAAAAATCAATGCTTTCCTCATTACAAAGTTGAATCTTTTCCTTATCTGTACAACTTTAGTACTTCATGAATATACTGACACAACTCGGTAATATGAAGCTCTTCATTCAAAAGTGATTGGACACTCAGATAGTTTAACATATATTTTTGTCTCACTGGTTGGGAGAAAGTACACGCAATTAGCACATGTTCTTCACTCTGAATTGCCATTTGATCACAAGCACATACTCTCTTTTCTCTTGGTGTTCTGCTCCACCTTCCAGTCTCTACACGCAACTCATGAGACATTACTCTTAACCTTGTGAATGCCATTCGCAAATAATCTGGTACAAACTCTTTGCTACTATACACTTTATGTACTGTCAACTGACTATTTAAAATTTGTCTATATGTAAGATATTTTGTGGCACCTTCGGGTTTATTCAGTATTACAGTTTTTATTCCACTTAGAGCAGAAGCTTCCACATTATTTGCAATATATGAATTTAAGAATTGATAACCAGGTGTATTTTCCCATCTGCAGATGTCAAATACCACATAGAAAGGTTCTTCATTGTTAACCTGTTGCATTTTTTGGGTTAAAAATCCCCTTCTTCTTTCATTAACTTCATGTACTAAAGTTTCCAAACCACTTTCTATTAAACATAAGGATATTGGAGTGTTGCTTCTCACTCCCTATAAACACTTTACTGCCCTGTTATAAAGTTTTTCCATGCAAGCTACATTACTTGTGAACCAACTCTCAGAGCCATACAAAAGTGAAGAACTCAAAGCAGCTTTAAAAACTTTAACCTTATATGCATAGGGCATACTCATGTTATTTATGCAGAATATACTAAACTTATTGACTGTTGCTGTACCATCGATTTCATGCTGTTTAAGTACTGAGTGCATATTTGCATCATCAGTAAACCATGCACCTAAGTACAGATACTTTTTACAATAATCTATTTTTATGTTGTTTATCACTATTGATTCTTTATCTCTGTCTTTTCCATTAACAACAAAATACTTTGTCTTCTTTTCATTAATCACCATACCATAAGCATTACAAAAATCTAATAGAGCCTCAAGTTTTGATATGCACTTTTCACGAGATGTACTTACAATCACCGTGTCATCCATCATTAAAAGAGTATGTAAATTTCCCAAAAAACCATCAATTCTCACTTTTTCTTTAATCATTCTCACCATTTTATCCATATAAATGACAAACAAAATGCAGCTCGCAGGAGCTCCTTGGCGTATACCTATAGATGTTGTTATTATAGCAGATTTTAACACACTTTTTGTACATGAATAAATATTTTGGATAGCTGACAACATAACCCTTCCACATCCCACCGACTTGAGACACTCGATTAAATTATATTTTGGTACCCTGTCGTACGCCTTACTAAAATCCACAAAAACTATATACAATTTTTGCTTCTTGCATGCAGCATAATCCATCAGTAACCTTAAAGCCAAAATCTGCTCTATACACCCTAAACCCTTCTGAGCTCCGGCCTGACACTTATCTATATCAAACCATAAACTTAACCGTCTCATCAAAAGCATATCATAGATTTTTGCCAAGGTGTTCATTATACTTATGCCCCGATAGTTTCCGCAATCTCCTCTATCCCCAGATTTAAATAGAGTGATCAGTTTATTGTGGCACCAAGCAAATGGATAAAGGACATTTAAGAAAAGGAAATTAAAAATTGTGAGGAAAAAGGATAACCATGTCTGTGGTAACATCGTAAATAAACCAGGACACATTCCAATATAACTCTTATCTTTTTTTTATACTTTGCACTGCCATGTCTAACTCTTGAGCAGTAAAGGGATCATCCAATATGGGAACATTAGGTGAGTCTGACACATCAATGATTTGATTAGGATTAACTGTCGGAGGATTAAACAAATTTTCGAAATACAATTTGAAATTGACATCTTCAGGTTGCACATCATTGGGTTCCACCACATTGCCATTTCAGTTAATAGATTTCCATATAATTTTTGGATCATTTTTTTTCAAATATTCTCCTCCATCGAGGGTGGTCTTGATCCCGTCCATTCAACTCTAACTCCCCAGATTGAAAAACTCTGCAGTCTCTTGCTACATATATACACATACACACATACACATACACACATATACATATAACTTTATATGCATACATATATATAAACACACATACATACATAAAAACTTACACAAACATACACACCAAACACATATATACATATGTATATATGTATATGTATACATATATATATATATATATATATATATATATATATATATATATATATATATATATATATATATATATATATATATATATATATATATATGTATATATATATATACATATATATATATATACATATATATATATATATATATATATATATATATATATATATATATATATATATATATATATGAATGATGTATATGTGTGCATAAGTATTTATGTATGTATGTAAGTGCATGTATATGTATATGTATGCATATGTATGTATATGCATGGTATGTATGTGCGTATAAGTATTTATGTGCTTATGTATATATATATATATATATATATATATATATATATATATATATATATATATATATATATATATATATATATGTATATATATATATATATATATATATATATATATATATATATATATATATATATATATATATATCCACACACATATATATACACATACAAATATATATACACATACATACACATATATAAACACTCATTACGCATTTACATATACATATGCATATATTTAGATACACATATATACTTACATATACACATACATACTCAAATGCATACATACATACATATATACATATATACCCATACATGTATATATATATATATATATATATATATATATATATATATATATATATATATATATATATATATATATGCCAATACATGTATATATATATATATATATATATATATATATATATATATATATATATATATATATATATATATATATATATATATGCACACACACACATGCATGCATGCACACACAAACACACACATACATACACATATATAAACACTCATATACGTATGTACATATACATATACTTAAATACACATATATACAGACATACATATACATACGCAAATGCATACATACATACATATATACATATATACACATACACATATATATATATATATATATATATATATATATATATATATATATATATATATATATGCCAATACATACATATATATATATATATATATATATATATATATATATATATATATATATATATATATATATATATATATATATATGCACACACAGTAGCTCTAGTCTTGACCTGACTCAGTACTATGGAGAGTGGTGGTGTTCTTTGTGTTTGTGGTGGTGTCGTTGTTGGTGCTGTTTGTGGGTGTGCTGGGGATATGCCTGCGTCTGACGCAAGCAAACTCATTTTTAATTTAAGAAATGAGTTGGCCGCAGTCAGGCAGGAGGTCAGATTCTTAGCAGAGGAGAACAGGGATCTGAGAGGTAAGATAGAGGTGTTAAGCAGGAAGGGACAATTTAATAGTAAAGACGACTGGAAAGTTGTGAATAAGGGTTCAACTAAGATAGTTCTTAAGAAAAATGATACTTTTCGACTACAAGTTGCTAATTCTTTTAGTTCACTTAGAGAAGAATGTGACAGTGGCGGCAGTAATTCTTCAGGACCCATGGAGTCAGATAGGTGTACTAGCGACCATAGTAATAAATGGAGGTGGTAAAAGCTCTCAGGTTAAGAGCCTGGGTAAGTCTCCCAAGGTCGAAATAACCCATCCTCCGGATAAGTCTTGTTCTCTTGTAATTGTAGGGGATTCACTGTGCAGATATGTAGACAGGAAAGTCAGGCATAGAGTTAGGGGAAAATATTTTTTCCCTGGAGCAGGTATAAAGAAGGTGGGTGAGTCGATTAATAGCTGGATTGAGGATAAAGATGTTGTTTGTTTGATAGCTGGTGGAAATGACGTGCAGGATGGTAGAAGTGAGGAGCTGATTAGGTTGTATAGACAAGCCCTGGATAAGATCAGGAAAAGGGGTGCAGTTCCTGTGATGTGTGGTATTCTGCCTAGGCTTAGCCAAAGTTCAGAGTGGTGGTCTCGAACTATAGGAATTAATGCTAGGATGGAAGCCTTCTGTCGGGAGAATAATATAGGTTTTATAGACGGGTGAGATCACTTCACTAGTCGTAAACATATGTATGCAAGGGATGGAGTTCATCTTTCTAGTTCAGGTGTCTCGGTATTGGCTGGTATGATAGACAGAGCGGTAGGGGGGTTTTGTTAGATACAAATAATGAAATGAATAATACTTGTGCAGAGAAATTAGTCAGTAAGGGTACAGTAAATAGTGGGTCAAATAACCGGGAGTTTAAGGACAATAACCATTTGTTACATAGAACAAATTTTAACAAAATGAATAGCCACAAGAAGGGTAAACCTAGAGAAAGTTTAAAAGTATATTATACAAATATCTGTAGTTTAGGTAACAAGATAGAAGAACTGAGAGCCATAGTATGTAGTGAGAGACCGGATATAATATGCATTAGTGAAAGTTGGATTAATTTAGAGAGCAAACACCTTAAAGCTGAGTACATAATTACAGGATATAAACTTTATAATGCGGATCACAGTGCAGATAGAAGAGGGGGAGGGGTAATTATGTATATTAAAGATAGCCTCAGAAGCTGCATTAAGTCTGGAATTAAGACAAATCTAAATTCAGAAACCTTATGGGTTGAAATTAAAAATAATATAGAAAGTCTAGTTGTAGGAGTAGTCTACAGACCACCGGATCTAGATCATTTAAATTCGCAAATTATATACGATGAAATTTCTAAAGTGACCAGGTCAAATAGAGTTTGCATTGTAGGCGATTTTAATTTGAGAAATATTAACTGGGAAACCATAACAGGTGATAGTAGCTCTAAGGAGTTTTTGGAAGTAGTAGAAGACAATTTCCTTTCTCAGCATGTACTTGAAGCAACACGGGGGGTGAATTATACTGGATTTAGTTCTTAGTAATAGAGAGAATATGGTTACAAATTTAGAAGTTGGTGAACCATTGGGCAACAGTGACCATGATTCCATTAGATTTAACATAATTTTCAAGGAAACTATAAAGGAAGACAAGAATATTGTTCCAAACTTTAGAGCAGGAGATTTTGAGGGCTTAAAAACTAAATTATCTAATGAGGAATGGGAAGGGATTTCTGGGATACAGATGTGGGTAGTTAATCCAGCAGGTCAGGTCCCAGGTAGCAGAGAACCCCGAGAATTGAGTATCACAGGCCAAGGATTATCACAAGATAAGACCATTACAGTAAATTCTCTCACAGGAAAGAACAGCAGTCCGTCAGTTAATATAAATTTAGATGAGGAATATAACAATTTTGTCATGACTCTTAAGAATAGTCAGAAAGTCTATATTCTCATGAAACATTTCGGATCAAAGAAAAAATTACCCTAAATGGATGAACAATAGAATAAAGAATCTTATAGGTATTAAAAGAGGAATATACAGGAAACTAAAAAGAGGTGAAGAGCAGGTGAGGCAGCAATATATACAGTTAAACAGGGAAGTTAAAAAGATAGTTAGAGAGTCGAAAAGAAAATACGAAGTTAGAATAGCAGAAGCTAAAAAAAATCCTAAAGGGTTTTATCAACACTATCAAACAAAATATAAGGAATAGGTCGGACCAATTGAAGTAGCCAATGGCCATATCACAGATGATCATAAAGTGATGTGTACATGTTTTAATGATTATTTCTTATCTGTATTTACCAATGAAAACTTGGAATATATTCCGGAGGTAGAATCCATTTACAGAGACAGTCCCAATGATATACTTAGTTCAATAAATATTACGAGAGAGGAGGTAATAAAAGAAATAGATAAATTAAAGGCTCATAAATCTCCGGGACCTGATGGAATATATGCTAGAATATTAAAGGAATGCAAGGAAGAGCTTAGTTGTCCTCTAACTGCATTATTTAATAATTCAATAAAATTAGGATCTGTACCCATGGAGTGGAAATTGGCAGATGTGGTACCAATATTTAAAAAAGGAGAACGAGTTAAAAAGGAATAATTATAGGCTTGTAAGTTTAACGTCAACAGTGGGTAAGATTCTAGAATCCATCACTGCAAATAAAATAAGGGCACATCTAGAATCACACAGACTGATAAAACTTTCACAACACGGGTTTCTGGGGGGGTTTTCGTGCCTTACAACCTTACTGTCTTTTTATTCAGAAGTTTACAAGGCAGTAGATTGTGGCAAAGAATATGATACAATATATCTAGATATTAGCAAAGCTTTTGATAGAGTTCCTCACAAAAGATTAGTTAAAAAGCTGGAAGTTAATGGTATAGGAGGAGCTGTTCTCAGATGGATCAAAGAATTGTAAAAAGACAGAAAACAGAGGGTTTGCATAAATGGAGAGAAATCGGAGTGGGGCTCGGCTACTAGCGGGGTACCACAAGGCTCGGTACTTGGTCCCCTATTATTCATCGTATATCTAAATGATCTGGATTCGGATATCAGCAGTAACCTAACTAAATTCGCAGATGACACTAAAATAGGTAGAATTATAAATGGAAAAGAAGACATTCATGCTTTACAGGAAGATCTAAATAAATTATCTGAATGGTCGGACAAATGGCAAATGGAATTTAATGTTGAAAAATGTAAAGTAGTTAAAATGGGCACTATAAAAGACTATACGAGTTATAAGCTAAATAACCATGAAATCATGAGTTCTCAGTGTGAAAGGGATTTGGGAGTTCTTGTGAGTAGTAATCTTAAGCCAAGAGAGCAATGTACAGCAGTCAGAAATAAAGCAAACAGAATTTTAGGAGTTATCTCAAGAAGTGTTGGCAATAGAACGGAAAAAGTTATTTTGCAGCTCTATCTTGCATTAGTTAGGCCCCATTTAGATTATGCTGTGCAATTCTGGTCACCCTATTATAGAATGGAAATTGAATCCTTGGAGAGAGTGCAGTGAAGAATGACCAAGATGATACACAATATCAGAAATCTACCATATGAGGACAGATTAAAAAAACTTAATCTACATTCTCTAGAGAGGCGAAGAGTTAGGGGGGATATGATTGAAGTGTATAAATGGTTTAAAGGGATTAACAAGGGAGATATTAATAAAGTTTTAAAAATTCATGATCAAACCAGAACTCGTAATAATAGATTTAAGCTTGATAAATTTAGGTTCAGAAGGGATATTGGTAAAAATTGGTTTGGTAATAGAGTAGCTGATTCATGGAACAGGCTTCCTAGTAGGATAGTAACTGCCAATACCTTAGACACCTTCAAATGTACATTAGATAGACATATGGCAGAGGTAAGGTGGGTATGAATAGGTTAGTGCTTATTAGAAAAATTATAAAAAGAAAAATAGAGTAAATAAGTAGAGTAGAATAGAATGGGTTAGACATGCTGAAAATATAATTAAAAAATGAAGCTGCATATGTTCTTATATATATATATATATATATATATATATATATATATATATATATATATATATATATATATATATATATATATATATATATATATATATATATATATATATATATATATATATATATATATATATATACACACACACGCTTTTTAGAGCAGCGTTAACTTATTATTAAGCATTTTTCTACAATTCTTAGTAACTTGATTTTCCAATCTCTTGTGAAGTGTTTATCAATAAGTAGTCAATATGTTAGAAATTTTGTTTCCTCTCTCTCCTCAAAACGAAACAACTAAATAATATATATATATATATATATATATATATATATATATATATATATATATATATATATATATATATATATATGTGTGTGTATATATAAATATATATATATATATATATATATATATATATATATATATATATATATATATATATATATATATATATATATATATATATATATATGAGGCCTCGTTAAATAGTGGTAATTTACAAAAATTACTTTCTTCGGAGAAATTCATTATCCTTACTGACAAACATAATCCTATTTCATAGAAGGAAAACTGCATAAAACATAATTACAAACAAGAATTTTAGCTGATATTGTCATTTATTTATGAGAAATTCGAAGACTAAAAGCTCTACAAGGATTTTTCCTTGTTCTGGATCATCAGTTTACTCAAGAAGACTTTCCACAGCCGTTACTGATACTCAGCGCTCAATAAATAAAAAAAAAAGTTTTTACTTCTAGGTACTTTTCTTACAGGGAACCTCATTGAGAATTTATGGAGGTTATGCGTTTTATGGTTGTTGGTAATAATCAAATAGGACTCCTTCACTAGTTGCATTACTTGTACAAACGTAGAAATTGTAAATAATATTTTTTATCAAACTATGTAATTATTGTAAATAGGTAATCGTTTAGTAATTATTAAGTTATTTTAAAGTTGTATTTAATGGGTCAATAATTACTCTTGGGTTGTTTGTAACTCCTCCCACTGAAAAAGCTGTACATATAAATAACCCTGAATTTGATCATTAAATCAGTTCAATATTCTGCTTGTATTGGTGAACATCCTCTTTTATATATTAAGTAAAATAACTCTTGCTTTCCGTTTGAAGTAGTGAAGTAACTACAGTCGTTACATACTTATTACTTGAGTTGTTACAGCTCAATGTGCATTTTATGAATAAAATGAGAAACATCTAAAATTTTTCTCAATCTTTATTATACCAAGGTGAATACACAATAAACAGTTTTAACATTGACAAAACACGTGTGAAACCAAGACTTCACCATATATGTCTTGGACATCTTTTCCATTCAGACAATCTTCCGCAATCATACTTCCTGCTGTAGATGCCTGATTCTACGCCTATCCCATCTATATGCAGTTGCCATTTCTGCAAGTCTCATATCTTCCAATGATGCTGATAAATTTTCATTTGGCATACTGACAAGGTCCTGAAGTTCTTAATCATCAGAATAGTCCTTCCCCACATCACGGACAAGATCTTTTTGGCCACTCCTCTGAGGCTTAAGAGAGGTCGTTGGAAAATTTGTCCTATCTCATCATGTCTGATGCCATTTTGTACACATCAGTATATTCGGAGATGCCTTTGGCTGCGTACGTTTACCATTAACAGAGGCAGTGCTTCGACAAGACTGAGAAATACTGCTGTTTTCCATTATGTATTGGCTAAAGTACTGCCATATTTTTATGAAGCTTGTGCCACAGATGAACAGATATAGAAAGCGACCTAGGATGTAGCCTGGTACATTCTCCAAGGAATCTTAAATCTTTCACAGGACATATTGTCATGAAACATAATCATCAAATCAACAAACATATTTCCGTTAGCTTTCTCTGAAAATCAACAGGCTACTCGTGCAAGCTCAGCCTCATCAGTAGCCTAATAATAATAACTTTTCCCTAACGGAATGTAATGAATGCTGATTAACACTCGAATGTTTGAGCAACCATGTTGCACAAGCTAGGGATACAGGAATATACAATACTCTAAGATTCACCAGACTCTAAATAATAACAATGAAGTTAAACGTGGCTGGAGTATATATGAAAACAGATTACCATTAAAACTTATGTAGCATTGCCCAAAATCACTGTACTATTTTATTTTTCAGTTATATTAAACACTCAAAGCCAAGACCCTTTAAGACTTGTGAATTGAATTATTTCAAAGTACAATCTATCACATTATAACACACTAAAAGTACTAAAATATAAAGAAATTAGAGAAAATATAAAGTAAATATAATTTCGTTCCATAACATAATTGTGGAATATAGTTGTATATAAACAATGAAGTCAAAAATACCTTTAAAATTAATTCAAAAACTCTTATTGAATGTAGACAATAATTTGTTTGGCATGTTCACTACAATACTACATCCAGTAATAGTAACTTAGATATATTAATTTCCGACAGTTCCTTTACAGTTATATAAAAGTAAGATATGATTATTACTAAGTAAAAGTTACAGTCATGAAAAAGATTGTTTTATTAATTTAGAATCGTTTTTATCTAATAGATATTAACATGGCAATAAAGAGCTCAATTAAGATTTAGACCTATAGAAAAGCGAGAGTCAGAATGAATAGCGTTATCAGGCATTTTTTTACATAAATTAATCATATACTGTATTGCATTCCCGGCAAATAATTTCCCCATATTAAAATGTAGTTAAAGGATAAGCATTAGGCTATATGAAAAATTAGCAAAAAATTTTGTTTAAGATATATTCAGTACATGAATGCAGTAAATACAAGAATGCATATATATATATATATATATATATATATATATATATATATATATATATATATATATATATATATATATATATATATATATATATATATATATATATATATATATACACACACACACACATACACTATTACATTACTATTTATTTTTATCTGTTTCTGGTGGATAATATTTTAAAACCTATCATTAATTATTCATAATGAAATATGTTTACAATCATATCAAAGCCATCTGCATCAGTCTCAGAATTTCTTTATTGGAAATACTGTATACACAAGACCACATACTATAATTTCCTTTTTTCACTATACACACTTCTGCATCATTGCATATATGAAAAGCCTATGGCTTTTCCTGCATAGTGTGTGTGTGTTCAATATGTTTTCCTTTCCTTAGCCGGTTAACATACATTTATCAGCACTAATATCTTTTTTTATGAGTCGCTGTTATTTTTTCATTCATAAATCATTTCACTATGTATGGTGAATGAGCTTCACTATACCTTTTCCATATGTTGTTATTAACTCACCCAATGGTGAAATAGCAAGAGTAATTCAAAGTGCAATATCCTGCACTTACTCTTATTTCACATATTCTGGGACAGGGTATGATTGCAGAGAGAGTAAGTGCATAAGGTTTTGGGACTGAATCATAATAATAAGAATATTTTTGTGGAAGACTCTCTACACATCCGGTGCAACAGAAATAGATCGCTACAAGTGTAATAATCCTTCTTGAAGACATATTGGAAATGTTATAGGATGACTGGTCTAGGCAAGCAGTCCTTGTAACAGAGCATGACACGAAACAATCCTTATCTCTTTAGTCACCTAACTGACACTAACAGAAGTATTGTACCAAGTTTCGAATTTTAAAGGATGACTGGTCTAGGCAAGCAGTCCTTGTAACAGAGCATGACAAGGAATAATCCTTATCTCTTTAGTCACCGAATTGACACTAACAGAAGTATGTTACCAAGTTTCGAATTTTATAGGATGACTGGTCTAGGCAAGCAGTCCTTTAACAGAGCATGACACGAAATAATCCTTATCTCTTTAGTCACCGAATTGACACTAGCAGAAGTATTTTACCAAGTTTCGAATTTTAAAGGATGACTGGTCTAGGCAATCAGTCCTTGTAACAGAGCATGACAAGGAATAATCCTTATCTCTTTAGTCACCGAACTGACACTAACAGAAGTATTTTACCAAGTTTCGAATTTTATAGGATGACTGGTCTAGGCAAGCAGTCCTTGTAACAGAGCATGACACGAAATAATCCTTATCTCTTTAGTCACCGAA
The DNA here is from genome assembly GCA_037179515.1 of Halocaridina rubra. NCBI lineage: Eukaryota > Metazoa > Arthropoda > Malacostraca > Decapoda > Atyidae > Halocaridina > Halocaridina rubra. The sequence continues at coordinate 4,749 of JAXCGZ010012433.1, read as the reverse complement.
CTGACACTAACAGAAGTATTTTACCAAGTTTCGAATTTTAAAGGATGACTGGTCTAGGCAATCAGTCCTTGTAACAGAGCATGACACGGAATAATCCTTATCTCTTTAGTCACCGAACTGAAACTAACAGAAGTATTTTACCAAGTTTCGAATTTTATAGGATGACTGGTCTAGGCAAGCAGTCCTTGTAACAGAGCATGACACGAAATAATCCTTATCTCTTTAGTCACCGAATTGACACTAACAGAAGTATTTTACCAAGTTTCGAGATACGTAGATCTAATGTTAATGCAACAGAGACGAGAGTTCTAAACTCACTAAAACCAAATTTAGGGCCTTATCTTAGGCTTTCAAACTGGAGATGAAGAAACTTCCCGTCACAATTCAAAACATCCGTTCTCGGGTTTTGTTTTGAAGTTCTTGACATGAAAATGTTCTACACAACGGATTGCGTTTATTTGATCAGAGCGCTGTATAGAAGCTAGGGAATTTATACAGAAACATGGAAAAAAAAAACAATGGCATCAAAACGAGAGTAAAGTATGCAAAATGCAAGTGTTCAGTTTCCAGCCTGTAAGAACACTGCTACTTCTTCTTCGTCTACATCTTTTCCCATTTCTATGTGGAGTCGATGTTTCTGGCCAGTGTTCTCCATATGTTCCTTACCCATACCTCATCACCCATCAAACCTTTAGATCTCAGGTCGTCATTGATGCAATCCATCCACCTACGCTTTGGTCTCCCCCTCCCTCTCCTACCCTGTATATCCACTTCCATCACCCTCCTCCCAACATACTGTTCATCCCTCCTAACGACATGACCATACCAGCTTAGTTTACTTTCAGCATGGATATCATAGCCTCAGAAGCATGACTTTTACTCACCTCTACACCAACATACATATTAAGCTAGTGAAGTATATCCACCTAACCTTGTGCAGACTTATTGAAATTTAGCACTATTATTTTGATCTATAATCACTTAACAAATTGTGATTGAGTTTATGTTAATGTTATAAGATTACTGGCACTATGACAAAATTTTACTTCGAATTTCGGCCAGGGTCTTAAATATGTTACATGTTCTAACATTTAATAATGTTTACTTGATCAATTATATTCCTATATAGCAGAAATTTGCACTAAATGCGAAAATAAGCCACGAATGAGGTTGGAAAGAGATAGCAATATGAACATAGGCATTCAGTAGAGTGTAGCCTACTCATCCTTTACCTCCACCAGTTATCTGAGAGCTTTGTCTCTTCTCTTATAACTCCTATAGACGCTGAACATGTCTCATAAATTCGAATCCCACCTGGGACAAAACAAATTGTTTCATTCTTTTACATAGACTAATAAGTTTGTTTAATCTTCAAGTTGATAGGACTCTTGCAAAGTCATTAAATGCTTGTACTGAGGATGCTCTAGTCACCGTGGCTCAAGCGGTAGCGTCCGCGACTTTGAGGCGTCAGGTCGAGGGTTCGCGCCCCGTCACGGTCTGAGGTTAGTAAGAGCATGCACTCAGGGTAACGATTACATATGCCGAAACAAGTTTTTGGCAAGAAGGTAACCGTCCAAGCCCTTGGTAGAAAAGGGAGTCCGTGACGTAAAACCGGAACAAACTGAGGATATTCTATAAGTATTGACGTGCCTTGTACTTAGAAGGATGTGTCAGCCAGTGTTATTTATATGAACTCGCTTTTTTCTATGTTGCCAATTTTGTGGGATTCAGACCTATATTAGTTTTCTACAACGTTTATAAATATATGAAAATAATGGTAAGCGAGTACTCGTTATTCTGATATACTTGAGATAGAAGTAATAATTTTAGTTCGTCCATCTTCGTAAAAGAGTTGGAAAAGAAGAAATGTCTTGGCCGGGGCTTGCAAAAATACAGCTGCTTATGAATTAATGTGCCATTTTAACGAATATTGTGTTAGTCTTTTGCTATGTCCATCTGCATATTTACACTCTAAGTGTCAGGAGTTCCACTTTAGTATTTCTAATTCTGCAGTATGCACCCTGGTGGATGTGTGTACGCACTCATCTATTTTCTTTTTATTTTTTTACTTTTTAATTAATTTATTTATTTATATATTTATTTATTTATTTATTTATTTTATCTATTGTTTTTCATTCAATAAATCACCCACAATGCACACATATATCTTTCCTTCCATCTCTCTCCCCTGTGGAAGTAATTAAGTAGCATGAGTCTTGGGCTTCTAAACCTTTTTCTCTCTTTTTTTTTTTTCCTAATCCGTTTGGTAGGTTTACTATTAATTTTCAACCTTATCCTCAAACTCATTTGCTTCTTTAATTTCCCCGCCTCGCTCCACACTTCCAACCCTCCCATTTGCTTCTTTAACTTCCCCGCCTCGCTCCACACTTCCAACCCTCCCATTTGCTTCTTTAACTTCCCCGCCTCGCTCCACACTTCCAACCCTCCCATTTGCTTCTTTAACTTCTCCGCCTCACTCCACACTTCCAACCCTCCCAATTTCTTCTGTAACTTCCCCGCCTCGCTCCACACTTCCAACCCTCCCATTTACTTCCTTAACTTCCCCGCCTCACTCCACACTTCCAACCCTCCCATTTGTTTCTTTAGCTTCCCCGCCTCGCTCCACACTTCCAACCCTCCCATTTGCTTCTTTAACTTCCCCGACTCGCTCCACACTTCCAACCCTCCCAATTTCTTCTGTAACTTCCCTGCCTCGCTCCACTCTTCCAACCCTCCCATTTACTTCTTTAACTTCCCCGCCTCGCTCCACACTTCTAACCCTCCCATTTACTTCTTTAACTTCCCCGCCTCGCTCCACTCTTCCAACCCTCCCATTTACTTCTTTAACTTCCCCGCCTCGCTCCACACTTCCAATCCTCCCAATTTCTTCTGTAACTTCCCCGCCTCGCTCCACACTTCCAACCCTCCCATTTACTTCTTTAACTTCCCCGCCTCACTCCACACTTCCAACCCTCCCATTTGTTTCTTTAGCTTCCCCGCCTCGCTCCACACTTCCAACCCTCCCATTTGCTTCTTTAACTTCCCCGCCTCACTCCACACTTCCAACCCTCCCAATTTCTTCTGTAACTTCCCCGCCTCGCTCCACTCTTCCAACCCTCCCATTTACTTCTTTAACTTCCCCGCCTCGCTCCACACTTCCAACCCTCCCATTTACTTCTTTAACTTCCCCGCCTCGCTCCACTCTTCCAACCCTCCCATTTACTTCTTTAACTTCCCCGCCTCGCTCCGCACTTCCAATCCTCCCATTTTCTTCTTTAACTTCCCCGCCTCGCTCCACTCTTCCAACCCTCCTATTTGCTTTTTTAACTTCCCCGCCTCGCTCCACACTTCCAACCCTCCCAATTTCTTCTGTAACTTCCCCGCCTCGCTCCACACTTTCAAACCTCCCATTTTCTTCTTCAACTTCCCCGCCTCGCTCCACACTTCCAACCCTCCCATTTACTTCTTTAACTTCCCCGCCTCGCTCCACACTTCCAACCCTCCTCCTATCGACTTAATGGTCACCACTGTGAACTTGGTTATGCAAAACAAATGTGCAATTATCTCGCTGTGATTTATACTTTCATCACGGAGCTAATAATGCATTAACAGTGACTCCTTTGTAATGTACCAAACCAGATAGATTAGCAGGAAATAAAAACTTGTTCCTCAGTTCGTGAACCTCTCACTTTTTCATCATGGTGCTTAAGGTATTTTTTTGTTGTCTCCTATTAACAATGTCGATAAAGAAATTTTATATATGACAGAACTATTATAAATTTTTTTAATATATGACATAGAACTATTATTAATTTAAAAAAGAATATCAGCATAGACAGAGAAACTATAAGAGGGAAGTGTCCTTTGAGCAAATTTGAAAGAAAGGTGTGGTCAGATTGGTTTAAGGACATGAACACAACATGATCTCATCTCGTACGGGGGTCGTAAACGCTCGTCATAAGACGCCTTTGTTATTTCAAACCACCCTCATCAATCTCCTGAAGGAGAGAGAGAGAGAGAGAGAGAGAGAGAGAGAGAGAGAGAGAGAGAGAGAGAGAGAGAGAGAGAGAGAGAGGAGAGAGAGAGAGAGAGAGAGAGAGAGAGAGAGAGAGAGAGAGAGAGAACTAAAATACTTAAATGAACATCCCAATAAAGAAAATATTTATAATAATAATAATAATAATATTTATAATAATAATAATAACAATAATAATAATAATAATAATAATAATAATAATAATAATAATAGTAATAAAAATAAAAATAATAATAATAATAATAATAATAATAATAATAATAATAATAATAATAATAATAATAATAATAATAATAATAATAATAATAATAATAAAAACAAAAATAATGAAAATAATAATAATAATAATAATATTAATAATAATAATAATAGTAATAATAATAATAATAATAATAATAATAATAATAATAATAATAATAATAATAATAATAATAATAATAATAATAATAAAAATAAAACTATTAATTTCATTTGTCGTATGACTTCCGTCATGCTGAAGCCAGTCCGTCATGCTGAAGCCAGTCCGTCATGCTGAAGCCAGAATCTGAAACTTGTAACAGATCTTGAGGGGTAACGGTTGGTCGAGGGCACAGAGATTTTATTACAATGTTTGTAGAAAGTGTCAAGGAGATATATGACCGGAACCGTGAGACTTAGGATCTGGCATCGAGAAGGGCAGGAAAGGCCAGGAAGTTAGCCATTTCCTAAACCAC